>QRDG01000531.1:310484-507713 GCA_012064385.1 Puccinellia tenuiflora | reverse complement strand
CTCCAATGGTTGGAAATATGAACTTTGCACAAGACCATAAGCCTTTGATAAAGAAGACTGAATCCAGGTATATCCAAGAACTACCCAGATAAAGATTTCAAGTAGAGAACAAGATCTAGGCACCACAGGAAGGGAAGGACAGAGCATTGGTCAATGATTAATTGATTGCTCACAGAGTGGATGTCGTCATAGTAGAGTTATTACCACAATAGGAGGATAGGAGAACTGACCGGGAGACATGTTTAGCAACACCATGTTAACGTTCCCCTCAATGTCCTAGATACCACTATCAGGCTTCGGAAAAGCCTTCAATAGGTCATCAAGTGGAGGTTGGACCTTTAAGATTGCAAAGAGACCATAAGGGCAACTTCTAGAATAAGTTGCACAATATCCTCATGGAGAGTGGTTGCTTTTACGAAAGGCAAGAGGATATCACATTAGCCCTTCCCGTTAAGTAGGGCAACCACCACACCGAAGTTGCCGGATGTACACAAGGTCTATGTCATACTCTTAAGAAACACCAACCATCATTTCTGCTTGAGATTCAGATTTGGTTAGGCGTGCGGATATTTCAGACTTGACATGTCCGAGGAAGGAGTTTGCTAAGGTTAACCGATAGGTAGGGTAACTAGATTCTCAAGATATGGCTACACTGCCAAGCTCCAGAACACGAGGTTAGATTTGGAATTCCATGGTTCCACGATTACAAAGAGAAAATTTAACCAGCAAGTACTCCAATCACTGGAGCTCAACTGAGTTCTGATTGGGGAAATACCGGTAAGATGCTGAGATTCGACAACTTCTTCTTATTTAAGAACAACTCGGCCAGTGGCACACATGACGTATTTAGAAAACTGGAGGTAACAACCTGCCATCTCAACAACAATCCGCACATGCATGACCAACTTGTGATTAAACCCGAGGAGACAAAGTAAACTTCACTCGGATCCGCAGCGACAATAGTCACTGGTTGCGAGAGAAACTTACTTTTCAAGTGAAAGATGTGGTCTTGAGAGTTTCGACATGAATCTAACTCGTTGACCGAAGGTGTGCACCTGAACGAATGGACTTGGCAACACAGACAACTCAGCTCGATGATATGATTTACCAATCATGCTAAGAGTGCTACCAAAGTCTTTGGATTTCAAAACAATAAAATTGCTAAGAATATCCGATTACCACAACGATATGCTTCCTCGACAATCTCGAGCCCGGGTAGCTCGGAGGTAGATGGATAAGGAAGGGTAAGAGCATCACTTCATCAAGTACGTCATGAGACTAAGCATGACCTCTCGCTATAAAAGAGGGTGACACTCCAAGGTGGAACGAAAGAAAAGCTAGACAGACTTTTACTCCACGAATCACAATCCTTTGACCTAGTCCGAGAAATGGACAAGGTACCGGAGGTTATTTCTCCTGGCATCCCGAAGTGGAATGCCCTAGCGAACCACAAAAATAACATGCATCGGAACACCCCAATGCACGATAAAACTTGACTGTCAACTGACAGATAGAGGACGGATGCCAAATCTAGAGCAAGAAATGGGCTAACAACAATTCCAAGATATTGTAGAAGCCCTTGTTAGCACTCTTCCGACAACTAGCGCCGAAAGGGTTTCAGGAAATGGTTGTTACCGGAGGAAATACAATTATTGATGGAAAACTCGCTAAGAGCAATTCCGTCGTGCTTTAGATGGTTCCCTAATAGAAAGTCTAGCTAAAGCTAGTGACAACGAAGAGCATTGGTGAGGAAAACAATTACGGCTGCAACCTCGAGTTTGAAGACTAACTTCAAATTTTGCCAACCTGATGTAGGGTTCGACAATCAACATCAGGGTTCAACGGGAAAGATCTTGGGTTAAAGGTCAGCTTCATGCACCGAGACTCGCAATAGCATAATGCTCACAAGGGCGACAACCCTCATAAATCATTACACCAGAGCCCTAGCACAATTCGGGACATTCGGTTCAATATCTTGGGCTAAAGCAAAGGAATGTCTTGATGAACCGCAATTCTTCCTTTCTTCGTGTTTTAGATTTGGCAGACCAATAGAGCTAACCAGTAACTAAAGGTAGAAACCCACCCCGTGATCCTAAAGATTAGAATTTGCCGACGATCAAAAGAACCATTAAGAAATCAAATAGAGGTAAGATGGCACCGAGAGCAGAGTGAATTGGATAAGGAGTAAAAAGAATCCTAAGAGGGTTTTCACAACTCATTTTTAGGTTAAAAATAGTTTTCATGAACACTAGACTCGACATCGACCAATAGAAAGGGTTTCCTACAAGCAGTCCTACTCTGATACCAACTTGTAGCGCCCCGACCCAGGAATTATACAGAGAGGCTATGTAACCCACAGGCTATGCTACACAACCGAAGGGCATGGGATTACCGCTCCACGCAACACTCCGATCATGCCATAAACACTGGCATAGCTATCAATGTATAATAAAGAGATCAAGACTTGTGGAACAACTGGCACGTCACAAACTCTACGACACAAAGTTCATATAGCAACTCATATATGAGAAAGATACAAATAGCACAACAGGGGTCACAGACCCATCATCACATCAAGCGGAAGCAAATTATGTTGTCTAGCAACAAGATCCAAAATATGGCCTAAGAGGCCTGCAGATAAACATCCCAGCCAGCTTGTTCCACGACGTCCCAAGCTGCCACCTGGGAACCCCAAACTACTCGTCAATGTCCACGAAGAACCCACCTGGGTGCCCGGTGTCGTCTTCCTCTGAAACAAGTAATAAAGGCAACAAAGATAGACTGAGTATGACGTACTCGCAAGTTTAGTAGGGCGATATAGGCCCAATGATGACGGAGGCTCTAAAGCTGTATACTAGTTATTTTGCATAAGCCTGTTTTCATTTAAAAGGACATAACTGACCCCTGGCATCGACTACTCAGAAGATTTTTCATAAAAGGGATAAGAGAGTAACTTTTTCCTTCGGTTCTCATCGAACCTACTTGTAACCAGAATCATCACTCATCACCACCAAGGCACTCCCTCGAATCACCCTCGAGGCAATGAACCTTTATCACACGTTGATTATGCAACCTCTAGCTGCCATATCAATTAAGTTAAGGTTCTCTATGATCTTATCATCTATTCCCAAGTCGTCCATAACCGTGGACACGGCTTTTCGAAAAGATTTACCCTACAGGGGTGTGTCGGCATAGTGGAAACCAGGGTACCACGGGCCGGCCCGCCAGGGCCCACGACACTCTTCAGAAGATTTCGCTAAGAACCAGGCTCTCCAAGCCTGGCGAGCCTCGCGAGGGTTTTTTCCTCGCGAGGGACCTCTCCTCGAGAGGGCATCTTGGATGCTGCCTTCGATTCTGCCAAGAATAAAGCCAAAAGGCTCGGCGAGGCCTCCAGCCTCCCGGGGTTCCTTCCCCACGAAGCAAGCTTTGTCTCCGCGACAGAGCGCACATGGTCTCTTTGCCCTCCGCAGAGTCACGGGCGCGCCTACGCGCTGTGACGACAGCCCCGCAGTTGCCGTTCTTGTGTATAAAGCAGTCAACAATGCTGCACCAAGCAAAGGAGCTACAAGAATTGCCATTTTGGTGATAAGGAGACCACCTGCCGCTACACTCCAAGGGCGACGTCACCGTGGGGCGCCTCTCGAGACCCAGCAGCGCCAGCCCACCGTCCTGGCTGGACGGTGGCTTTTCCAGCTTTGGTGACGCCGCCCCTGCCGTGGACCGCGTCCATGGACTCCCCCTTTATCGTGCACCAGTCCTCCTCCTTCGTCGCCATGTGGTAACCCTTCCCGCCAAGATATTTGGGGGAAGAGGTCCAGGACACCTATAAAAGGAGGGGGAGCACGTTCAGGCAAAGGGTTGGTCTTTGGTTAGGGTTCGTCCTTAGTTGGTTGGAGTGTTGTATGGCCAGCCTCGGC
This sequence comes from Puccinellia tenuiflora, assembly GCA_012064385.1. Taxonomy (NCBI): domain Eukaryota; kingdom Viridiplantae; phylum Streptophyta; class Magnoliopsida; order Poales; family Poaceae; genus Puccinellia; species Puccinellia tenuiflora. The sequence goes on along the minus strand of QRDG01000531.1, from coordinate 503,796 downwards.
CGTTTCATCTCCAAGTTTGGCGAGAGGGCGCTGCCGTTTTTTAAGATCATGAAGAGGTCCGGTCCTTTCAAGTGGACCCCTGAAGCACCAAAGGCCTTCGAGGACCTGAAGAAGTACCTGGCGAGCCCACCCATCATGGTTGCCCCACGCCCTCGCGAGCCTCTGAAGCTGTATCTTGCAGCCACTCCTCAGACGGCAAGCGCGGTCTTGGTGGCTGAAAGGTAAGAGCCAATCCTCGCCAAGCAGAGCTCTGCCTCGCCAAGCCCAGAACTCCTCGACAAGGAAGCAGCCTCGTCAAGCCTCCGGCCTCATGCCGAGCCTCTACAAGTGGGGCCTCAAGAGAACCTCGACAAGGACTCCACTGAGCCTCGAGAGGAGCCAACCGCTGCCACGTCAACAACCACCCTCATCGAGCATCCCGTGTACTTCCTCAGCACAGTGCTGCGGGACGCTCGCGAGCGCTACCCCATGCAGCAGAAGCTCCTTTTCTCGCTCCTCAGCGCCTCCAGGAAGCTGCGCCACTACTTCCAGGGTCACCCCATCAAGGTGGTCACCTCGTACCCCCTGGAGCAAGTCCTACGCAACCCAAACGCAATATATTGCGTCGCAAGCTGGGGCATCGAGCTGGAACCCTTCGAGCTGGAGTTTGACGCCACAAGGGTCATCAAGGGCAGGGCGCTGGATGATTTCATGGCCGAATGGACGGACACGCATGAAGAAGAGCCTCAAGAGGAGGAAGCTACAGCCTCAGGAGGGACGGAGCCCAGCTACTGGACCATGCACTTCGACGGCGCCTTCGCGGCCCGGAGTGCAGGGGCTGGTGCTGTCCTGACCTCACCAACAGGCGACAAGCTCTACTATGCCGTCCAGTTGTGCTTCAAAGATAGCGACAAGGTCTGCAACAACATTGCTGAATACAAAGGCCTCCTCGCTGGGCTCAGAGCTGCAATTGCCCTCGGCATCAAGCGCATCCTCATCAAGGGCGACTCTCAGCTCCTCGTCAACTTCTCCAACAAAAGCTACACGCCTAAGGACACCTAAATGGTAGCCTACCTTGAAGAGGTACGCAAACTCGAGAAGCACTTCAGGGGCATGGAGCTCAAGCATATCCCGCGAGGGGAAAACCAAGAAGCACATGAACTCGCCAGCCGAGCGGCAAGAAGGGAAGCCCAGAAGCCTGGAGTGTTCGAGGAGAGACTCGCCAGGTCCTCGGTCAAGCAACCAGCGGTCAACATGAGCATCAATGAGGAGCTCCCACCAGCCCCATCAAGTGGAGCACCAAACTGCGGGCTGCCCTCAGGCGATCGCCTGCTGATGACCCTGGTACGCCAAGACACTGGTTGGATCCACGAGATCAAGAGCTACTTGCAAAATCGAGTCCTTCCCGAAGAAGGTGCAGAGGCCGAGAGGGTTGCTCGCCAAGCCAAGTCCTACTGCCTCCATGACGGAGACCTGTACCGTAAGTGCCCCAATGGGGTTGCGTTGCGGTGCGTCCCTACCGAGGAAGGCCGCCAGCTCATCAACGACATCCACAGCGGAGAGTGCGGCCACCATTCATCCTCATGCACCCTCGCAGGCAAGGTCTTCCAGAGTGGCTTCTACTGGCCTTCAGTGCTTCAAGATGCAGCCGCAATCGTCCAGTCCTGCGACGCCTGCCAATTCCACACCAAGCAAATTCACCAGCCCGCGCAAGGACTCCAAACTATCCCGCTCTCCTGGCCGTTCGCGGTCTGGGGGCTGGACCTCCTGGGACCTTTCCCGCGAGCGCTCGGGGGCTACCGCTACCTCTACGTCGCCATCGACAAGTTCACCAAGTGGCCTGAGGTGGAACCCGTGCGCACCATCCCGGCGAAATCAGCGGTAAAATTCATCAGGAGCTTGGTCTGCCACTTTGGCATGCCCAACTGCATCATCACCGACAATGGCTCGCAATTCATCAGCGGCGCCTTCAAGTCCTACTGCGGCAGCCTCGGTGCCCAAATCTGCTACGCCTCGGTGGCTCACCCACGAAGCAACGGGCAGGCTGAGCGAGCCAACGCCGAGGTGCTCAAGGGCCTCAAGACGAGAAGCTTCAACCGCCTCAAGGTCAGCGGCAAGCACTGGATCGATGAGCTCCCCTCGGTGCTCTGGTCCATCCGCACCACGCCAACGAAGCCCACTGGCGAGACGCCGTTCGCCCTCGTCTATGGCGCCGAAGCTGTTCTCCCCAGCGAGATCACCCACGGCTCTCCACGAGTCTTGGCCTTCAAGGAGGCTGAGCTGGACGAACTCCGCAACGACGACCTACTGCTGCTCGAGGGTCTCCGCTGGAATGCGGCCCTGAGAGCGGCAAGGTACCAGCAAGACCTCCGTCGCTACCACAGCCGCCACATCTGCCCGCGCACTCTCGAAGCAGGAGACCTTGTCCTGAGGAGAATCCTCTCCAGGGCAGGCCTCCACAAGCTCTCGCCAATGTGGGAAGGACCCTACAGGGTCGTGCACATCGCCAGGCCTGGCTCCGCACGGCTCGAGACGGAGGACGACATTCCTGTCGCCAACCCCTGGAACATACAGCACCTGCGCAAGTTCTACCCCTGATCGTCCTCGACGAGCAATTTTTTCCATCAAGGGAGAGCTTCGCGCCATCATCCTCCATGAGGAAAATATTCGAGCTCCCCTCTCTACTATACGTTGCCGCGGGCCGTTCGAGAAGACTCTCAAGCCACCACGCCTCGGCAAGGTGACTTCTTCAACCACCATGCCTTGGCGAGGTGGATCCCCATGCCCAGACATGGCGGACCACAGGCTCTATGAAGCCACCCCCGCATAGGGGCTCCCTCTGAGCTCTCTCTACATGCGTCGCCTCGAGCCGCGAGAGTCTCAGCCACTCCATGTGGAACCCCATGCCCAGACATGGCAGATTTTGTACTTCTGGCCACGCCAGTGTAATGAACCCTTGTTTCAGGTTACTTTGAACCTTTGCGCTTCACGCCAGCATATGTTGTGGCTTCGGTAAGCAGTTATATTATTGCATTTCATCCTTGCTCGTATGATCCCTCCTGTGCATCTCGCGAGCGGGGGCTGAGCATGGTGCCTATGCCTCGGGAGCATCCCAGCAGTGCCTCAAACCCAAGGGATCCGAGCTCTAAACTCACGGGTCAGCTCTCATGTACGTCAACTCCCAAGGAGCTCTGAACTCATGGGCCAGCTCCCGTGCACGTCAACTCACCAAGGACCTTGGTGCCTGTTCTCCTCGCGAGACACACATGAAGGAACCTACGAGCACGCGTGATTTACCTAGCTATGTATTGCTTGTGGGTATGCCTATCTGTCCAAGCGCAGGAAAACAGGTTCAAAACAAGCCTCAGGCAACCTCGGGAGGGAAAACGCCTCATCAGGGAACCAACACCCTCTCCAAGGCAAAAACGCCTCGTGAAGCTAAGTCCAAACACTTGGTTAAATTTCCTTTCGCTGGTTTTTGTCCCTTGAGCCTCTTTTCTCTCTCCTATGCCTCATGGGCTCCTTGCGCGTTAAAGGGAAGCCCCGAGCATCGCGCCTCGGGAGCTCTTACTTCTCGAGGCCTCGCGCACCACCCGGCCTTGTGGAGCCCTGACTCTCACATACCGAAGCGGCGGTGGTGTAGTGCTAGGAGAGGGTCCTAAGACGTAGAGCGAAAAAGACATGATGGGAAAGATAAAAGCCTCCCGAGGGACATTCACGAGCGCATTCAAATAAAACTTAAACAAGTCTTTACAAGGCTTTACAAGGCTTTACAAGCAAAATACTAAGATAATGTGTGCCCCATGTACATCCAGCCACAGGAAAGAGCTCAGGCCGTCGGGCCTCCTGAGGTGCCCCCGTCGTCCGCAGCGGCATTTTCCTCCTCCTCCGCGGCGTCCTCCTCGCCATCGTCCTCGTCCTCCCCTAGGTCGACGGGCGCCGTCACGGCCTCGAGGTCGAGGGAAGGCTGAAGCCTCGCGAGGTTGGCAAAGATGTGGCAAGTGGCGAGGATGAGGAGATCGCGGCTCTCCTCCACGACGCGTTCGTCGAGGCTCTTCGCGGTCTCTTCATGCTTCGTGAGGAATCGCTTGAAGAAGAACACGTACCCGGCCTCGTCGTTGTTCCCCTCTGCGGTGAAGGAGGGGATCTCGGTCCCCAGCCAATCCCAAACAGCACGCGCGCGGGACACCAGGTCTTGGAGCATGCGCTGGCGCTGGCGCGACATGGTTCGGGCAATCTGCGCGCTGCGCTGTGCCTCCTCCGCGGTGTCTGCAACCGGCCCCACCTGCTGGTGGAGCTCGCTCAGGTCCTTCTCCAGGGCGGCGGCCTTCTCTTCCGCGCGAGCCTGAGCGTCCCTGGCGCTCTGAAGGTGGGAGGCCATCTGCTTCTCCCCCTTCTCGAGCCCCTTGATGCGGTTCTGGAGCTCATTGCGCTTCGTCGTGAAGCGCTCCTCCTGCGTCTTGGCCTTCTCGTCAAAACCCTTGGCGAGATCTTGGCGGATGAGCTTGACCCTGTCGTCGGCCTCCTCCTGCATTTTCTTCTACTTCGCCGCGAGGCTGGCGTTGGCCTTCTCGAGGCGCTCCGCGTAGGTGGCCTCGTCCTGGGCCACCTGACTCTCGCGAGCCCGCAGCGCCTCCTCGGCAGTGGCCTGATCCCTCTTGAGCTGCTGGACCTGCTCCTCGCGCTGGCGCAGTTCCTCCTCGCGGGGGGAGAGCTCTCCCTCGCGTCGCGTCAGCTCCGCTTCGCGCTGTGTCAGCTGCTCCCCGCGAGCGTCCAGCCTCTCGCGGAGCTCCTTGAAGCTGTCCTCGATGACTTTGGAGTCCATGATGAATTTTTTCTCTGCGGCCCAGATCTCCTGTTGCTTGGAGGCGGTCTCCGCCGCCACCCGCTTCACGCTGTCGCGGGTCTCCTTGGCGAAGCGCATCGCCTCTTCGCGCGCCGCCCGGGCCGCCGCATCCTGCCAGTGGCAGCTCTCCACCCTCTCGCGGAGGAGGGCCCAGGCTTCGTCAAGCTTCGCCCGCTCCTCCGCCCTGGCGAGTTCTTCCTCGGCGTACTACGTCTCCAGCTTGTCGAGCGTCTGCCGCGCTTGACAGAAGACGGAGCTGCGGCGAGCCGTGTGATGGCGCGGCTCCCGCAGCGCCAAGGTCCCCGCATCGCCGCGGGGTGCAGAGGCCTCGACGCTTGGCGAGGTACCCGAGGCACCTTGCCTCGGGCTCACGGCCGCTCCTGGTGCAACCTGGGGGCTCGTGTGGGCGCCTCCTTCGCCGCCCGCGTTAGGAGCCCTCTGGGGGCTGGGCGTCCTCTCGCCCCCAGCTTCGGCATCCGTGGGCTCCGGAGGCGTTTCCTGCTCCTGCTCTTCGGGGGCAGATTCAGCCCCTCCCGTGGTGGCCAGGCCTGCCACGGCCTCGGGCTCGTCAACCCCTCTTGTGGAGGCCTCTCCCTCCGGAGGTGGATCCACGGTGGCCTCTTGGGCCTCCGCCTCGTCTGGCCTCTCCGAGGCTTGTGCGGCCTCGGTCGCTGCCTCGTCCTCTACTGCCTCCCGCTGTAGGGGAGGAGTGGCGGCCCGTGCTGGCGACGACGCCACCTCTTCAACCTCCCCCTCCGCACGGTGTTCATCCGCGGGAGGAGTAACCGCACGCTGCGGCTCGTCAACCGCAGGCGTCGCCACGGTGGCGCCGACAGTTTCTCCAAGCTTGCGGAGCCGTCGCATCTTCGGCGCCGCAAGGTTGCTAAAAAGAAAGACAAACAGAAGATCCTTCTGGAGGGTATTCGAAAGCAAAATACTAAAGGAAAGAAGATGGACCAGGGCTTACTCGTCAGCCATCCTCCACAGCCTCTTCTTCGCCTTTGGCGGCTGGGGGCTGCTTGCTCTGGCTCCTTCTCGAGGCGCACCTGCCTCCTCGCGAGGAGCGCCCCTTGCGGCCACGGCGTCCCTGTCGTGGGCGAACTTGGATCGGGGCTCGCAGCGCCCTCCCTTGCTGCTGCTCTCCTCCTCCTCCTCCGCGGTGCGTCAGGGGGGAGCTCCGCGAGAGGGATCCTCGTCGTTGCTGGAGGAAATCACTTGGAGGTCCCCTTCAGGTGGTACGATCCTTGAGGAGCCGGCAAAGTCTCCCGAGGGGTCAACGCTTCCCGAGGCCTCGCCCTCGCTAGAGTCCTCCGCCTCGTCCGGTTCCGGCGACTCGTCCACCTGCTCCAGCTCCGCCGCCCACGGGTTGCTGCGGGGCCCGTGATGTCCCTCGGGCACGATGCTCCATTCATCGAATCTGGGCAGGCCCCTACGGTGCTCGCGCACCATCTCTTCCCCAAAGGTGAAGAGCGGCCGGGCCTCGTCGGCGGCTGGGGCTGGGATGGCCGTCATAGCGAAGAGGGTCCCCATGACCTTGTCCAACACCTCCGGAGTGAAGTTGTCCGTGCACAGGCGCATCCCATCCTCCGGGCCTGTGTACGTCCACATCGGCTCGGAATGCCACTGGAGGGGGGCGATGCGGCGCCTCGTGAAGTCCTTCGCCACCATCTGGCCGGTGAGTCCGTCATCGCGGAGCCCCCGCAGGCACTCGTACACCGCGTCAAGCTTCGGGCCCTCGAAGCCCTCGCTCGCCCAGCGCGCCCACTTCTTCGAGGGTGCCACGGGTATATCCAGGAGGTGGTTCGTCACGTTGGTGTCGACGAAGAACCACCGCTGGCGGAAGTCCTCCACCTTCTTCCTCACCTTGGTGATGGCATTCTCGCCGCTCCACGCGATGGGCATGTAGTTCTTGCTCCTGGCGTCGGCGATGCGGAAACGCATCCGGTCTGCTCGTCCTGCGCGGTGGACCGGAGTGCGTAGAAGCTGCGGAAGAGCTCCATAGAGGGACGGACACCAACGTAGGCCTCGCAGAGGTAGGCGAAGATGGAGAGGATGAGGATGGAATTGGGATGAAGATGGAGGAGTTGGATCTGGTACGTCTCCATAATCCCCATGAGGAAGTCGGAGAAAGGAGGAATGAGACCGGCGGAGAGAGTGTGAAGGAAGATGGGGTAGTACCAATCGGGAAGCTTGCTGCTGCCGGCCGGTTTCATGCATGTGGTGCCGTGCTCATTGGTCCTCGCGGCCGCCAGGTGGCGCACCTTGTCGACCCCCACCGAGTTGATGCGGGACCTCAGCAGCGCCTCCTGGGGCACCATGGTCGCAGGAGAGAAGAAACTCTTGGAGGTGGTGCGCTCTGGGAAGAAGGTGGCGTTTGGGGGAAGTGTGCGGCGGAGTAATGGGCGAAGTGATGGGTGCCATCATCGTGCGCAGGCTTTATTGGCCAGTTACCAAGGGCATGGCGGGTCCCACCGGGTCGCCCGTTGGAGCCGAGGAGATCGTGGCCTCGGGCGCAACCGCTGCACCCCACGTGTCACGGCCCAGGTAGGCATCGTTGGGCCCCCGACGCTTCGCCTACATCCGCGGACTCCGCCATGCCCATCGTGGGCCCGGGGGCTACTGTCGGCACAGTGGAAACCAGGGTACTACAGGCCGGCCCGCCAGGGCCCACGACACTCTTTAGAAGATTTCGCTAAGGACCAGGCTCTCCAAGGCTGGCGAGCCTCGCGAGGGTTTTTTCCTCGCGAGGGACCTCTCCTCGAGAGGGCATCTTGGATGCTGCCTTCGATTCTGCCAAGGATCAAGCCAAAAGGCTCGGCGAGGCCTCTAGCCTCGCGGGGTTCCTTCCCCACGAAGCAAGCTCTGTCTCCGCGACAGAGCGCACATGGTCTCTGCGCCCTCCGCAGAGTCACGGGTGCGCCTATGCACGGTGATGACAGCGCCGCAGTTGTCGTTCTCGTGTATAAAGCAGTCAACAATGCTGCACCAAGCAAAGGAGCTACAAGAATTGCCGTTTTGGTGATAAGGAGACCACCTGCCGCTATACTCCAAGGGCGACGTCACCGTGGGGCGCCTCCCGAGACCCAGCAGCGCCAGCCCACCGTCCTGGCTGGACGGTGGCTTTTCCAGCTTTGGTGACGCTGCCCCCTGCCGTGGACCGCGTCCATGGACTCCCCCTTTATCGTGCACCAGTCCTCCTCATTCATCGCCATGTGGTAATCCTTCCCGCCAAGATATTTGGGGGAAGAGGTCCAGGACACCTATAAAAGGAGGGGGAGAATGTTCAGGCAAAGGGTTGGTCTTTGGTTAGGGTTGGTCTTTAGTTGGTTGGAGTGCTGTTCTAGAGATAGCCATTGTTAGCCACCTCGAGCTCCCGAAGCTCTCCTTGTACTGTAACCTCTACAAGCAGTGCAATACAACCAAGGCAGGACGTAGGGGTTTTACCTCTCCAAGAGGGCCCTGAACCTAGGTAACATCGCGTGTTCATCTCTGCAGTGCCGTCTCACAGCGATCTCGGCAAGCACCGTCGCCGAGGCACGTTGAGGGTTGTTTGATTCCGTGTTCAGCCCCTTACTCGATTCCTTACCTAGTGAGAAGCACCCAGTTCTTGGGACAGTTCTCCGACAGGGTGTACTATTTTACCCACCGGTATCGTCCGGCTCGCCTAATTAGCTCTCTTCCGGGGAAAGCTGGCAAGTGGGCGCGGTTAAACCTTTACCTCGCGTGAGACTATCCAAGGATCATCAGTGGCGACAGGACAAGTTTTCCCAGCCTATTTCAGCCCCTGCCCCCATCGTCACATCCTAAACACCACCACACACACCCCTTCTTCGCGCCATCATCCACCTGCAACGCACACGCAAATGGAAAGCGCAAATCTAAAGGAGCCTTGGATACGCCCGCACAAGTTATTCAGTTAAAGAGGATTCCATATGTCCCCACCGTTGGAAGCACGCTCGTCTTGGTTCAAGAGGTAAAGAACTCGCACCTAGGGGCCGGAATGAGACAAAACACCATCCTCGATGGCAACCCATCCAAGCCTTCTTAGCATTTTAATTAAGCACCACAAGTAACCACCATGCCCGAAACATTCCATCAACAGCTCATTATGGAATTTAATCAACGGACATTAATAGCATACGACTAAGCATGGCTAAGCATATATAAACAACAATTATATCTCAGGCCAACACTTCAAACCTATAGTTCATAGGAGGGGAAACAGGTATTGGTTCGGGGATAAACATGCATTCATAGGATCCTCTACATCTTGAGCAAAAGAGACATTTGAATCGCATGCAATATTATGGTGGATAAAATAAGTTTATAAAACAATAGGATGCTAGATGCCAAGAAGGTTAGGTTATCTCTTGCCTTGCTGTCGGGGCGTGTAGTACGGCTCGTCGAGATAGGTAGGGGAACCCTCGACTCCGGAATCTATCGATACCCAAAATAATAACAAAGGAACAAATAAATAACACGAAGTCAAGGTGCAATGCACAATCACATGATGACAGGACAAGTTTATGCATAGATATCACCATATAATTTAAATAGCAAAATTAAATGGAGAGCCAAATAATTAGTGCAATCATTTGGAAGAAACCCCATATTTAACTAAATGACCACAATGTTCATACATTTGTTAAATTACTCAAGTGGTTTAAATATGCATGAACATGACATGAATGGATAGGGTTGGTTCTTCCGATCATTTTGGTACATCATTTGCAATTTTTCGATTAATGATGAAGAAATGGCGAATTAAACGGTTATTCAATTTAATTCATTTTAACCATTTCGAAAAATTACATCAAAGGAAAAGTTATTTTCATACTGTGATATTAACATAGATGGATAGAATTGGTGTTGCTGGTCGTTTTGGTATATCAATTGCAATTTTTAAATCAATATTTAACAAGTTATGATTTTCCCAAAATTGGAATTAAATCTGCCATTTTACTTAATTTAAATAAACAGCACAAAAATTAAATCTACAACTCTTCTAAAAGGCATAATCTTGTAGTTCATTGTTCACTGAGCATTTTGGGAGCTCATTCATAAATTTTGGATGAATATTCTTCAAGTTATGCATTTTCCAAATTAATAATCTTTGTTGGTCATGATTAGAATCTGCCATTTAAGTATCTATTAATTAAAGGCAAATTAATAATCTTTTTTGGTCATGGCAATGGTGCTAACAGATACATATTATTTTTCTGAGCAATTTGACATATTATTTGCAATTTTCTGACTTATGGTTCAAAAGATATTGAATTTCAAAATTTTAAACCATTTCTGGTTTTAAGCTAATTTCCAAAATTAAATTCCAAACGTTTTTTCACCGGGCGCATCTCCTACCCGCGAGGCTGAGCCTCACTGGCAGGTGGGCCCCGGCCACGGTTGCAGCCACGTCGGATGCCAAGTCAGCGGGTGACGCATGGTTACGTCATCGTCGGTGGCAGCGGGTTGGCAGCGCACGGCGCGGCGGCTCCGGCATACGAGGGAGAAAGTGGAGGGGCGCGTTCTACTCGGCACGGGGAGGGCTACACACGGTGACCAACGGCGACGCGTGGCGTGTCGGCAACGCAGAGGGAGAGGGAGAGGGAGAAGGGGTCCCGGAGGACCAGATGCTCACCAGGAGCATGATGGAGTGGCCGGCAAGGGCCAGGGTGGCCGGACGGCGACGCGATGGTGCTCGGACGGTGGTGGCCGGAGGCGGGGGAGAATGGACGGTGATGACGAATCTCGGCCTCCCGCCTCGATTCCTTGGCTGGGAAGGTAGAAGACGGCGAGGTGGAGCTCGTGGCGGCATCGGCTTGCTTCGGGGCGGCCGGAGTCATCGGCGGCCACGACAATGGCGAGCGGCGGTCGCGGGCTCGATTTAGGGTTAGGGTTTGGGCGATCCGAGAGGGAGAGATAAGGAGGGGGAGAGGAGAAGCAGGGGGCGTCACGGTGGTCCTTAACCTCGCGCGGCAGGGAGGCCACGGCGCGAGGGCGCAGAGATGGCCACGGCGGCCATGGCACCAGTGGCAGCGCTGTCACCACAGTGAAGAGGGGATTTCTTTTCTTTTCTATTAATAACCTGCAACCTTGGCAATTTAATTGAGGGACCAAAACATTTGTGAAAAATATGAAAATATTCAGGGATTCTCCTACTAACATGATGAAGCTCCCCATGTTTTTATTTTTGAATTTTTGAAATGTTTAACTTGGTTTCAAAATTCAAAAGTGAATTCCAACTATTTGAAGTCCTCATTTTTAATTGAGGCCTTTATACCTTTTTATAAAATCTGCAAAAATTCAGGTAGCCTCTCAATGACATGAAGAATTTTCACAAAAATTGGTGTTGCAAAATAAAATGTTTTGAACACCAATTGTTCATAGGGTTTACAAAATGGCATTTTTGATCAAATGCAAAAATCCATTTATTTGGGGTATTTAAACATTTTCAAATAAGTGGAAATATTCATGGAGGCTCCCAACATAATAATGAAGCTCCCCATTATTTTATTTTGAATTTTTTATAGGTTGAACTTGGATTCAAAATTCAAAATGTGGTTAAACCAATTCTAAATTTCAGATTCTTATTTCTTTGCTTGTCAAGAAATTGCCTTTGGCAATTATTTATAAAATGTATTCTTGGAACTTCCTGGACGAATTGGAAATTTCACAATAATTTGGTTTCACCAATTTGAGCAATTTCATTGAGGTTGGAGATTTTTTGGGATTGCATTTGCTTCCTTTCAATGCTTTCCAGTCTTGCTTTATTTTAAACTAGCAATTTAAATGGATGCCATGATGCAATGTTGCAAAGCAAAAAGTGAAAATTTGGCCCATATTTTAGGGTACCAAAACTGGGCTGTTACAATCTCGTGAGTCTTGCTATCTCACTCGAGTCAACTATACCTTCACTCTTATAGTGTTTCACCAGCTCTTCATGAGATTTTGGTAATTCTTTCACCCTTAGATGATATCTTGGGATCATTGAATCATAGGATTCATTTCCAATAGATGGGTGTCTATTAATGTAACTTCAGATACTTTAGCATCACTAGTTGGGTCTATCAAAAGTCCAAGATGAGAGGATTTCACAACATCATGTGATCCATTTCTATAGTGTCATTGGCATGTTGCTTCTCCTGGTTCACTTTCTTCAGTGCAAACGCCACGCCATTTCTAACGGAACTCTCATGGTTGGTCAACACTTCCATTTGCAGGATTCCTTCTTCTTCACAGGAGCTGAGGTTTATCCTTACCGTATATAATACGCCTTGGCAGCACTTGCTTTATTATAAGGGTATAATATTTATTACCATTTTTAGGCTTAACAACGTCGACTTTCTTATAGGTTTGTCACTCAAGATTTACCAATCCAAATAGCGAGGTGAATGATATGTGTAGCAGGAAGGGTGATCAGTCCATCCTGTATCCGTATCATCTCCTCAATAAGTAGATAGGTGAATCACGTAGCTTATCTCTTGGCATTCTCACTTGTCTAACAAGAAGTTTCTAATCTCCAAGACAACCTGAACTAAACTATCGATCCTTCAAACCTATGGGGGCTGTGTAAGCTCCTACACAATGTAAGCTCACATATTGTTGATTCTTCAAGGCACCTTCTCTCCTTGGTGTAACAAACTTCCCATCCAACATAGCTCGTAAAACTTCATTCAATTCTCTAAGACCATCCTGGTTTTTGTCTCCTCTGAGATATTCTTGAAAGTCCAATGCTGTTGCACCTTGGGGTAGATGTTTCATTGTGTTGAGAGGTGATTGTTCCTTCACACAAATAAGGTAGTAATCCAGATTGGGTGACATCCTTCAGTGGAACGACTTGTATCTTAATCAGGGGCACTAGTTGGGTTTAGCATGGAAGAGTAGAGGTAGGAAGATCTAAGAGAAATGTTCCTACCCAACAAACAGATCAAGGCAATTCATTTTTCAAACTACAACTAGCAAGCATCAAGCAACATGGTTCAATCACCAACAAACAACATAAAATTACCATACCAACTAAGTTGATATGATCAATACACTACCACGTTATCATTATTCTAACAAAGTATCTAAATGCTGGTCTTATCTATCTCTTCCTTCAGTGCTTCAAAGTACTCTTCAACTTCCTTCAGGTATCTCTGGCTATTATGAGGTCTAAGTATTTCTTCAGGGATTCTTCAATGACCTTCAATGTAGTTCCTCTTGTTGAGTCAAAGACTATGGACTAAGTTGATGAAAATATGAACTCCAATTGTCTTGTGGCGATCTTCCTCGATCTTACACCAGGATAGTTGCACTCACCTGTAAGTAGTAAGGGTCGTTTTTAAATGATGAAAGATGTCTTAGAAGGTGAATATTAGATGAGAGTATAAGAAGGATAACTTGTAAATATTTTATTTTCAGAAAATTGAATAAAATATAATTTCAATTCTAGGTCTTTTCCGAGTTCTAATCCAAACCTAGGGTTTCGAACCTACAGGAAACACAACGATCTGATACAATCTGTAGCGACCTTGCCTGTTAAAATATGGCAAAGATCCATGTGTTCTGTGCTAGTCCCTGGATCGAATAGCTAGGACCACAGTTCAAGATGGAATATCATGCAAATGCGTCAAATATCTATTACATCGAGGATCCAGAAGGATAAAAATTTATAGGTTGCATAGCACAAGGCTAGCATATTACAAAGCTCAGCGGCGGAAAACATAAATAGCATGGAGCCCTCATCATCTTCATGTGCCATAGACAGACATGTTGGTTGCAGAATCGGAACCTATAGCATTCCTTACTCATCGTCAAACGAACCTGCAACGGTAAAAGCGTTGCAGCCAAAAATTGGTCAGAACCATTTGAATGGATCTGGAAAATGATACTTCTGGACACATAAAGGCAAACTTCTAACATCTACATGCATATCTGGCTGGTGGAGTTGAAAGGCTTTTGCGCAAAGCAATATTTGTCCTACACTTGTAAAACATTTCTTTTAAAACCAGCTCTTAATGAGATAAACATGGCGTGAAAACCAATATCTCTTCTACCGATGTTCACCCATCAAATTTTATTCTGAAATTGGAATGAATGAGATTTTCCCCTCGACCACCTTGCTCAGTTACTCAAATTGTCCATAACCGGGGACACAGCTAAGATCTTAGTTTCAATTACTCTTGAGAGTTTGTGGCACTTCCTCCACTAGACTCAACCAACCCAAACTTCCCAATCACTCATTTAGTGAAAAGGAAAGGAGAGAGTTGAGACGAGACCTTTCTAAAGCACTTTCCCAACAACTACTGGCTTGACCCGTTCCAACCTACATCCCCTACATCTGCTTCTCAAACCGGATTGGTTCCATGCTGCTTACTTAGTGAAGACAGAGCCCATATGACTAGTGGCTGCACTGGAAGTAAACTAGACACTGAGTGACATGAAATCTCTAATACCCTCGGTGGCAAACCACAAGTGCACATACTCAAGTTCACACCATGAAAATGGGCCTGAGTAGCCACTCAACTTTAAACAACCGGTAAATCAGACCAATCCACCCAGGTGATTAATTAATTTAGTAGAATTTTCTTAACTCATCTACAACAAAACAATTCATCTTTGCAGCAGCAATTCTACTAAATTAAATAGGTCACTAGTCAACTAAATCATGTGGCTAGCCTAACAGGTTTGCATAGCATAAGCATAACAATAGTAAGCCTAACATGCATACTAATGAAATAGTCTACAATGCAGATATAATAAAAAATAGTTATTTATGCTGGAGTATCACTTGCCTTTTGAAACTTGTCGTTGCTCACACACTCTTTTCAACATTAACTCGTAGCTCTCTGTTCAATCTATACAATACAAAAACATAGCAATCAACTAACAATACAACAATCAAGTAGTACAAACATAAGAGCAAACATGGATAGAACACAAGGGTAAGTAGGTTGATGGTCTAAGTTTTAATACATAATTCAATATGCAAAAAGAATCAATGCATTTACGTTTGGGCTTCCATTAAAGGTCAAGGGGTAGCCTAGAGTCAAATTTGAATAATTCAAATTTGAATGGGTTGAAGTTGTGTTCCAAAGTTATCAATGTAGTCTACAAATTGAATTTTGGTCATAAGGGTTTATTACAAACTAGGTTAGGATTTGCAAAACAAGTTATAAAAAGGTTTTAAACCAAAATCAACATTCCTTTGGTGGAATGGTTCTAACAAAATAGGTTTTGGTTTTACTGAACAGAGGACATAATTTTAGATCATTTTCCAAAAGAAACCAATTTAAAATAATTTATAGATTAAAAGTTATGGGAAAATTACTCAAATCACTCATTTGAAATTAGAATAATCTTAAACTAGGAGAAATTGAAAACAAAAAGTGGCATAATAATCTACAGGTCAAGAGGTTTTCAAAAATATAAAGTTTACTAAATTTCGCCAAACGGTTGAAACATTATGAGGGTTTGAATTTACAGGGTTTTTTCTATAAACTGCCAAATTAAATCAATTCGGCGAAATTCCAGAAAATAGGCGGGTGACATGGTGCTGACGGGGCGCTGACCGTGCTGCTGACGCAATGGCCACACAGCACAACATGACTGGCCGGTACCGGTTCAGTTAAGTGACTTAACCTAGACCGTAGATCTAAGATCTAACGGTGCAGATCTGATTGACCTAATTCCGGCGGCGCTTTGGTTTCGGTGAGCGGTGGCGGATAGTGGTGACAGGGCGGAAAGGCGAATTCCCGGTGATCTACGGGCTCCACGGATGCGCGGCTTCTACCTTGATGATCGGGGTGACGGGGCGAACTTGGTGGTGAGGCGGAGGTCTTCGGCTTGCTCCCCTCCGTCTTCTATTGCTCGCCGGAGTTGGAGACGGCGGCGGTCCGAGGCGGGCGTGGACGAACTCATCAACCTAGCAACGTAAAAAGGGCCACAATGTGTCAGAACGATGCGCAAGGAAAGGAGAGGGAGGTTGGGGTGAAAAGAGAGGGCGGGGAGTCGCCGGAGCTGGCCGGAGTTGGAGTTTACCGGCAACGGGATGGCGGCGATGCGTGTTTGAATCCCGGTGGCCTGGAGGCTCCTTTGCTAGGGTTTTTGGGGCAAAAACTAGGGGAGATCGTGGGGTTTAAAAGGACACGCACGGGAGCAACAAATCCCGTTTAAATCGGGCGGATTTCCATCCGGAGTTTGGATTCGATACGGGAGGGAAATTCTTGCACTGGAGGTTTATGCTGATGACATCACCGCTGGCGTCATGGCGGGTCCCGCCGGTCAGAGAGAGAGCAGAGAAGAGAGAGGTAGGCGGGCTGCTGCGGGGAGCTGGGCCGTTGGTGGGCTAGTTGCGGCCTTTTTTTTTTAGAGAAATATTTATAAAAAATACTTTTTAGAGAGCATAACCAAAGTAGGATTATTTGGCACTAGTATTGCCTTCAAATAAAATCAAAATATTTCAAATATCTAAACATTGCATAAAGGCCTATTTGTCACCTTTTTGTCATTTTAGCAAATAGGGTTTTGAAATCTCCTTTTTAAAAATAAAAATTAAAATCCAGAAAATATCATTTGGTTGATAAAATAATTTAGTACAAATCTTTTTATTAAAACAATAGTTTGATAAAACCTTTTAAAACATTTTACTCATGTTACATCATGGGCTTTATCCAAATTGAAATATTTTTCCAAAATGGCTTAAATAAAACCAAGGAACAAATAGTATTATTTTTCATGATAGAATATAATGAAATCAATTTTCATAATTTAAACAAGTTTTGACAAAATCATTTTAAATACTTTGAAACCCTCTTCTAAAATATTTGTAGAATTTAAATAATTTATAAAGTCATATTTGATAGCTTTATAAGAATAAGATTTATAAACTCCTTTTGTTTCCAATAAAATCCATAAAATACTATGAGTAATATCATTCAAAATAATTACTCATTTTTTATAATAAAATAATTTAGTCTAAAACATTTTATAAAAGAGGGTTTGGGAAATCCATTTAAATACAAATATCCATTTAATCATGGGTTTTATAAATATCAAAATAAATATTTTATTTCCAAGACTTGAAAACTTGAAAACAGAAGATAAAGAAATAATTAAAACAAAATACCCTTAAAGATTTAAACATAATACTTTATAGAGTGTTTTCTTGATTTTTGGAGACTTTCTTTATCTAATAATAAAGATTTTAAATTTTTGTGATTTTTATAACATTCCAAAGTTTTGGGATGTTACAATTTATAGCCGCAATGAATCTGAACATACTGCTCATATTAGACAAGTTTTGCAAGTGTTGCGTGATAATAAGCTGTATGGTAATCTTGCTAAATGCACTTTTTGCAAAGATAAGGTCATATTTGTGGGTTTTGTTGTTTCTAAGCATGGAGTAGAGGTTGATGAATCTAAAATTGAAGCAATTAAAAATTGGCCTATTCCCATGAATATTAGTCAGATAAGAAGCTTTCTTGGTCTTGCTGGATTTCATAGACGTTTTGTGAACGACTTCAGTTCTATTGCTGCACCTTTGAATGATTTAACTAAAAAAGGTGTTGAGTTTGTTTGGGGCGCAGCCCAAGATGAGCTGAAACGTCGTTTAATTTCTGCACCTTTGCTTATGCTTCCTGATTTCAATAAGCAATTTGATATTGAATGTGATGCTAGTGGCATTGGAATAGGAGGTGTGTTGATGCAAGAGGGCAAAACAATTGCATATTTTTTGGAGAAATTAAATGGTGCCCAATTGGACTATCCTATTTAAGATAAAGAATTGTATGCACTTGTTCGTGTTCTTGAGGTTTGGCAACATTATTTGTGGCCAAAAGAATTTATCATACATTCTGATCATGAAGCTTTGAAATATTTGAAGTGCCAATCTAAGTTGAATAAACATCATGCTAAATGGTTTGAGTTCATTGAATCCTTCCCATACATTATTAAGTATAAGAAAGGCAAAGATAACGTGGTTGCTGATGCACTCTCTAGGAAAAGCATGCTTTTGACACACTTATATGTTCGGGTTCCTGGTTTAGAGAGTTTGCGTGATTTATATGCTAATGATACTGATTTTTCCAAGCCTTTTGCTAAGTGTTCTGTTGTGAAAGCTTGGGAAAAATACCATAAGCATGATGGATACTTGTTTCGAGCTAACAAATTATGTGTGCCAGAATCGTCCGTGTGTTTCTGTTGTTGCAGGAATCTCATGGTGGCGGTTTGATGGGACATTTTGGAGCTGAGAAGACGTTGCTGATGTTGGCTGATCACTTTTATTGGCCAAGGATGAGGCGGGATGTGGACAGGTTTGTTAAGCATTGCATCACTTGCAACAAGCCAGAGTCCAAACTGAAGCCTCATGGTTTGTATACTCCTCTTCCTGCACCTGCAACTCCATGGGAGGACATAAGCATGGATTTTGTGTTAGGATTGCCTAGAACCAGGAGCGGGCATGATTCTATTTTTGTGGTAGTGGATCGTTTTTCTAAGATGTCACACTTTATTGCCTGCCACAAAAGCAACAATGTGTTGCATATTGCTAATCTGTTTTTCAGGGGCATCGTGCGCTTACATGGAGTACCAAAGACGATTGTTTCTGATCGAGATGTGAAGTTCATGCGCTATTTTTGGAAGACACTTTGGGGCAAGCTGGGAACCAAGCTACTGTTCAGTACTACTTGTAATCCCCAAACTGATGGCCAAACAGAGGTGGTGAATCGCACACTATCAACGTTGCTGCGAGCCATGATCAAGAAGAACTTGCGTGAGTGGGAAGACTGTTTGCCGCATGTGGAGTTTGCATATAACAGGGCGGTACATTCTACCACGCAACTATGTCTGTTTGAGCTGGTGTATGGTTTCAAACCCATTACTCCACTTGATTTGCTGCCGCTTCCATTACATGAGAGAGTCAACATGGAGGCATCGAAGCGTGCAGATTTTGTAAGGAAGATACATGAGAGGACTAAAGTGGCAATTGAGAAGAAAGGCAAGTACAATGCAGCCCGTGTAAACAAGAAGAGAAAGGAGGTGATCTTTCAGCCCGGCGACGTGGTTTGGGTGCCCTTTCGTAAAGACAGATTTCCTGTTCAACGCAAGTCCAAGTTGATGCCACGGGGTGATGGTCCATTCAAGGTTCTTGCCAAGATAAATGATAATGCATACAAGATAGATCTTCCTACAACTGAGTTTGGCGTCAGTAATACTTTCAATGTTGTTGATTTGATGCCATATGCTGGAGAAGACCTTGACGCGTCGAGGTCGACGCCTTTTCAAGGGGGGGAGGATGACGAGGACATCCCTAGTCCTTTACCATTTTCTTCCATCAAGGATGTTGCTGTTCAAGACAAGCCCAATGAAGTGAGGATTGGACCAATGACAAGAGCCAGTGCCAAGCTACTTGGAAAACAGGTGAACTCACTCTTAATCGAATATGATGTTTGTGATAATGAGAACTTTATACTGCCTAAGCCTATGCATTTGTGTATGGTCACAGTTGTTGATAACACAAACATTGGAGGAAGGCTAGAGGAGCAACAAGCAATGGAGCACAACGTCATCTATGGCACAAGGGAGGAGCGGGAGGCATGCGCAAGGAAGGATGACGAAGAAACCCAGGAAGCCCGGCCTGATACCGGCCCCAGCCCGGCCAGGCCGGCCATGTGCCAGAAGCCTCTGGCTTCCAACACGCCCGAGGCCGGCCAACCACCCGAAGCTCCCGGCCTCCGCGGAAGACCAAGGCCGTCTCAGCCCAGCCTAGGCCGGGCATGCACCCGAAGAGACCGGCCTTCAACCGGGCCTCCAACCCGGCCAGGCCGGCTGGACTGCCATGCAAATCCCAGCCCGGCCTTGGACCCGGCCTAGGCCAGCTTCGACCCGGCCTGCGCGCCAGTTTTTCGGCTGAACCCACTTTTGGGTCGGTTTGTACCTGTTTGAGTCCGAACCAAGTTAGGTTTTGAGTCTAGGTCGGTTGGCTCCCTTAAATAGCCAAGGCCGGCGGCTCGATTAGGTTAGACCACGCTTCGATTAAACCCTAGATTGGATTGCTAAGCATTCATCTATACTAGAATTCCTCTTTGCTTCGATCGGGAATTCACCCCTCCACTTTGTTTCGATCTGGAGGTTCTTGCTACCAAAGTTTGATTGTGATCTGTTGTTCCATTGCGAATTAGTAGATTGCATAAACTGCTTCGTGGTCGGCGGCTACGTTGCATCGTTGTGAGGCGTCGCGAATATCCATTGGGTTGAAGAGCTGTTGCATTGGCAACAGGGGAGCAGCTGGAGAGTTCGTCGGAATCTCGCAAGTTACCTTTTCATCATCATCCATCTACCACCGCTCATTGAGAAGATCGGGCCACCCCTTATCATTTCCTCAATGGTGTCTTCATACTCATCAATAACATTCTTACTCTCATCAATAATAGACATGATGTTTAAGAAGGTAGAGGAAGCATTATCATTTTTATGAAGAGCATGAAGAACATATTTTCTCATCTTACTTAAGAGAGCATCATTATCAACATCTTCATTATTATTGTCATCATCTTCATTACTTGCAGATTTAGCCATAAGGCAAAATATAGTTGATGATGATGAACCATTAATTGAGGTACCACTCAAATTCACATCTTGTTCCATAGAAAATTGGGTTTCGTCCATAGCTCATGAGCATTCCGATAAGGCATGATTGACCCAATAACTACATCACTCAAAACATGGACAATTGTATTAGATACTAGAGAATTAAGATAAGAGTTTTCCTCATCCTCTAAAGACAACTTTTGGGAGTCCTTTGGAGAAGAAAATCCCATATCTAAAATTCTCTCTATATTTTGACTTATGTCTCTAAAAAGGTTAAACATGCGAAATTTCCAAACATCATACTTTGTGCCATCAAAAATAAAAGTGGGATCATGCACTAATTCCCTAAATGACATCTTTACTCTCAAGGCGGTGAGGCCTAACAAGGAGAGACCTTGCTGTGATACCAATTGAAAGAATGAGATGTCGCCTAGAAGGGGGGTGAATAGGCGATTTAAACTTTTACGTTTAGGGGTTGAATAAATAAGGAATAAAGCTAACATTTAATTTATCAAGCACAAAACCTAATATACTAGGTTCACCTATGTGCACCAACAACTTATGCTAAGCAAGATAAGCAACAAGGCGATAGTAATATATAACTTCAAGCTCGATGGCTATCACAAAGTAAATGCATAAGTAAAGGGGTTCGGTTATAGAGATAACCGAGACAAGTGGAGACGGAGGTTTGTTTCCCGTAATTCCTTCCCAATGGAAGTACGTCTACGTTGGAGGGGTGTGGAGCCTCCTTGGCACTCCTACAAGCACGCTCGTGCTCACCCTATTCTCCGTGAGCTCTGCCCATGGGGAATACCCGATTGGGGATTTGCTCGTCCACTATGAGGTCAACTTGAGGGCGTTGACCAAACCCGTACAACTTGCCCGGGGCTAACTCCACAATCCAATTGGAGGCTCCTGTAGCTTGCCCGAAGCTTCACAACTCGAAGAACTTCACAGAACCACCAACCGTCTAGGGTACACAATGCACCCAAGAGGCACAAGCTCTCGGGAACACAATGCACAACCTTCACTTCCACGTATCACCGTGGAGAACTCAAACCATTGCACCTAATGCAATGACAAGAACACACAAAGTGGTCAAAGTCATTCACTCTGAAATCTCACCAAAGCAACTAAAGCTATGGAGAGAGATGGGAGGAAGATCAAGGAAAACAACAAATGAATCACAAGATCTAGATCTAATAGATTCCCCTCACAAAGTGGAAAGATTGATTCGTGCAATTGTAGATCTAGATCTCCTCTCTCTTTTCCCTCAAAGAGGAGAAAGAATCATTGTAGGGATTGAGAGATAGCAAGCTCAAAGAGGGTCAACAATTGAGGAGAAACACAAGCTCAAGAGTTGGGGGCCATTGGAGAAGAAGGCCTCCTTAAATAGGTCACCAAAATTCCAACCATTATGGCCCAAACTCGTCCAGGAGCGGTAATACCGCCTCGGGCAGCGGTACTACCTCTCTGGACAATCCTGGGAGCCAAAACGTGCCCAGGGGCGGTACTACCGCTCTCAGTAGCGGTACTACCACCCAAACGCGCGCGCGCTCCTGTTTTTCGCGGTACCCGGGCGGTACCGGAGTAGTGCTACCGCCTGGAAAAAAACTGCAGTGCCACGGGTCCGAGAAAAATCATAACTTAATCATCCAGACTCTGTTTTTGATGATCTTGGGCTTGTTTTGACACTAACAACAAGCTCAAGATAAGAATAAGGAGAAATATCACAAAACACAAATAAGATTAAATCCAAAAGGGAAAAGGATAGACCTCTCTATAAAAGACGAACCGATAAACCTCCAAAATGAAAAAATGCAATAAATTTCTCATATGAAATCCGTTTTTGATGAACTTGGTCTTGTCATGAAGAACACGACAAGAACCGTCCACTCATATAGGTAAGAGCCAAATAAGAACCAATAACATGATGCCAAGGATGCAAGGTTTGAGCTCTGTACGAACGACACAAAAAAGATACTCGCTCGAGAGCCCCTCTTGATAGTACGGCTATCTATCCTATAACCCGTTCTCTCAACTAACAACATGATACCGCTAAAATAAAAACCCTATCAAGATCATAACTTTTCCTTGCGCATAATCCACTTGAGGTCGATGATGATGATCTTGACCTTCTCAAGTTGGACCACATTTTTTTATAGCGCTCCGCTCGGCGAAGACTCGCATATTGCTCCCCCATACACCAACATGGGAGAGACACTTCTTCAACACATCTTCACTTGACCCTTATCTTGATGGCGATCACCACTTAATGCCATCCTTCGTAAGCTACATGGGATCTTCATATTGATGTATGCTCATAGAGAGATACCTTGTGTGTTGATCAACTTGCGCTTAGCCTTGACCAACATATAATCTTCTACTTTTACCCTTGACTCCAACATATTGAGATCAATCATTGCTTATGGAACAAACCTACAAAAGTAACTCAAGGCACACATTAGTCCATAAACACATGAAATGATTATTTTTTAATCGAACATCTTGACCAGTTTAGGTTACATGTGATCTGGAGAAAAAATAGAATATACACTATTTGTGGGTGATCCTGTTCTCAGGAGATGTAATAGAAAGCTTGCAGTCCGCAACTGTTTCTCTTCGCGGAGTCGGCAACTAGTGTCCCCAAGATATGCTTATATACTACAATGAGCCTAATTTTATAAAAAAGAATACAAGAATAGAAACACGATTTTTCATGGCTTTCTGCCATTTTAGCTTATTTCTACCGCAAGTCCGTGTTCTCGGAGATGTGACATCAGAATGTCTAGAATGCCAGCTAGGGCCTGATGATATACGTCATCTGTTATTCACATGTGACATGTCATGTAACCTAGGGATAAGTCTTGGTCAAATTATTGAGGATATATCGGAAGGTGAACTTTTAGGATCGGTGATTCTTTAGAATCTGAGATTACTATGCCGTTGAAAACTCTCCCTAGGGCGCCGATGCTGGGATTACAAGAAACTATTGTTGTTAGATGTTCGTGAAAAGAGCATGGCGCCCCCATGTGTGGTTTTGGTAATTAGTGACAATTCCTATGGACTAATAGTTGTATTGAGTTATACTTGTAGTGTTTGTCCATGGGCAATGCTTGAAGACCAAATATTGGTTTCAACGGTTGAAGAACACGTGATGACCCACATGTTCAAGGTGTTATCTGAAGAATGGTCATGATGGTGTTGAGAATATTGCAAGTATGTATTGAAGAATAAGATTGTGTGAACATTCATGTTTATCTTTAGGACATATCACAATGAAGAGAGAAGAAAACATACAAGATTGATCAAGATCTTGATCAACACACTGTCGACACCCCGCCCTCCAGGAGTGTCATGATCGATGAAAGTGTGGGCCGTCACAAGACATATCAAGACTCCCGGGAGCTATGCGGGGGAGCAACTAGAAGACAGCCCCGCCTGGGGGCTCTGCCCGAGAAGAAGAAGCAAGCGTCGGCGCGACACTTGGCGTGAACCACCTGCAGCATGCCAGTCCAGACGGCAGGCTGGTCGGCCGGGCAGGGTTGGACAAGACGTCCTGCCTGCCAGGTTCAGAGGAGAGGCACGACGCGTGGAAAGTACGAAGGCGAGCTGGCATCCGGTGGCCTCCTGGTGGTGACACCCATCGCCTGAGGTGGCGACGCCTCCGCAAGATGTCACCCATGCAGGCGCCGGAGCTGTGGAAGACTTCACCGCTATAGAAATAGGAAGAAGGTGATGATGTTGGAAGAGTTGGGTGGTGCCCCAAGCGAAGGCGTGGATGTAGCAAGTAGCAGTTTTTCCTCAATTAAGAACCGAGGTTTATCGAACGAGTAGGACTTTGAAATCAACAACGAGGCAAACGTCAACGCTGTCACGCATACCGTTGACAAACGTGGACCTGCACACAGTCAACCAATTACTTTGCCCCCAACGGCAGGAAGGTTGTCAATCTTCCCGGTCTGGGTAAAACAAAACGGTTAAACGTATAGTGTAGTGAATGGAAATTATGGAAATGGACCAGCGAGCAAATAAATATGAAATGCAAGTAAACGAGGTTGTAAACAATGTAGAAAGATGGACCGGGGGCCATAGGTTCACTAGTGGTGTCTCTCCAATAAATAAAATACCCATATGAAGGGTGAACGAATTACAGTTGGGTAATTGACAAGATTATGACACAAACTTAATCTAGCTATATCAAAGTGTTCATGATAATATTCATGTAGGCATCACAACAAGAAACAAAGACCGCCATCCAACTGCATCTTTTTCTAAAAATTCCACCTAGGGATCGCTATCCAGCCTGTCACCCATCGATATTAAGTTGCAAGCAACAGACATTTGCATTAAGTAAAGTGTATGATGTAAGCAATATTTATAATCACGTAGACATAAATACCGTTGTTTTAAACTAACTCTCTAGCATAAATACTCTCTCTTGGAGATACAAGCAATCACTTGGCCAAAGTAACTACACACATCGGAGAGCATTCAAGAACATAAATTAACATATAAGAACCATGCACAATCTGATCATAACATCATAATCCATCGGATCCCAACAAACACATCATATAGCATTACAATAGTCCATCTTGATCATGTAGGGCAGCTCACAAGATCATAAACATGAAGGCACAAGGGAGAGAGATAACCATCTAGCTACTGCCATGGACCCGTATTCCAAGGCGGAACTACTCACGCATCATCCCGGCGGAACGCATGGCGATGTAGAGCTCTCCAGGATCGATCTCCCCTCCGGCAGGGTGCCAGGATTGGTCTTCTGAATCTCCCTGAATTAGGTTTCGAGGTGACGGCGGATTCGGGTGGAGTTCGTGGAAAATATTCACTATCGCGGCGTTTTAGGGTTAAAGTGATTTTATAGGCATCGGAGGGGGCCGAGGGGGTGCCCGAGGCGTAGGGGCGGGTCCCACCCACGTGCCCACCTCTGGCCACGGCTGGGGGGTCTCCCCTGCCCTGTGGGTGGCTCCTCTAGCTTCCCTCTGGTTTCCGTCTTCGTCTTTCCGTAAAAATAATTCCCGTAAATTTTCGTCCAATTCCGAGAAAATTTCCACAAGGCAAAAATAGGGAACTGGCACTGGGCATCTTGTCAATAGGTTAGTCCAATAATATGCGATATAATAATATAATAAAAACATGTGACAATAACACAAAATAAACATGGATCAATTAAAAATTATAGATACGTTTGACTCGTATCAACGGTTCATCTCCAGGCTGGGAGAACGAGCTCGATGTTGTTCCAGTTGCTCAAGAAGAGGAGTCCTTTCCAATGGACCCATAAAGCTCAAGAAGCTCTAGAAGACTTAAAGAAGTACCTATCCTCGCCACCGGTCCTTGTAGCTCCTCGGCTGAAGGAACCACAGTTCCTCTACATCGCCGCCACCAATCAAACAGTAAGCGGCATGCTCGTGGCCGAGCAGGAACAGGAGCGAGCGAAGCAGAAGAAGACGACTCCCGATGCCGCCAGAAAGCCCCGTGTAGTACAGTTCCTGGTGTATTACGTCAGATCCATGCTACGTGATGCAAGGGAGCAGTACCCTCAGATTCAGAAGATCCTCTTGGAAGTTGTCCTGGCAGCAAGGAAGTTACGGCTCTACTTCGAGGCACATCCAATTACCGTTCACACTTCATACCCACTTCACTACGTGCTCTATACTGTACATGCTCCGAGTCGGTTGGCGGAGTGGGCGGTGGAGTTGTCTCACTTCGACATCCGCTTCGACAATGACAAGGCTATCAAGGGCAAGGCCCTGGCAGATTTTCTTGCTGATTGGACAGAATGGACTCCTATCCCCGTCAAAGAACCGGTGTCTCTATCCCCTCTGCCCTGAATGGAGGACCCAAATCGATGGGTCATGTACTTCGATGGAGCTTTTTCCTATGAAGGTGCTGGAGCCGGAGTAGTTATCGAAGCCCCGACCGGAGAACAACTCAAGTACGTCGTACAGATGGATTTCGAGAAAGGGGAGACCTCCAATAATGTTGCAGAATACGAAGGACTGTTAGCTGGCCTACGCGCTGCGGCTGGGTTAGGAATACAGCAGCTGATGGTCCGAGGAGATTCTTAGTTGGTCGTCAATTAGGTGTGCAAGGAGTATGACTTCCCTCGTATGAAGGCCTATGTGGAAGAGGTTCATAAATTGGAACTTTAGTTCAAAGGGTTGCAGACAAAGGGTTGCAGATGGAGCACATTCCCCGGGGGGGGGGGGCCTTCATCACGCATGAGTTATCAAAGATAGTAGCCCAGTGAGAGCCCGTCCCTCCCGAGACCTTTGTGGAGAAGGTCACATGCCCGTCAGTCGAGGCCAGGCCTGACATTCAAGACTCTCCACAAGAAGGAATAAAAGGAAAAGGAATACCCGTGGAGGGAGAAGCTCCCGAGAGGCGCTCCATATTCGCAGCTAGGATCGCCAGGCCAGCCTGGGCTGAAGAGATTTGGAAATATCTGCATCATCACGACCTCCCGAACGATGACAAGAGTGCGGAATGCATTGCCAGAAGGGCCAAGATGCACGCCCTGGTAGATGGGGAATTGTATTGCCGCCGAGAGAATTGGGTTCTTCTTTGTTGCATATCCCGGGACAAAGGACAAGAATTATTATGCGACATTCATAAGGGGCTCTGTTCTCACCACATTGCCTCGCGTGCACTGGCCGGGAAAGCAATGCGGCAAGGATTTTATTGGCCCACAGCCATGGCAGACGCAGAATATATCGTGAAGACCTATGAAGCTTGCCAATTCCATGCCAAGAACATTCATCAGCCAGCTCAAGCTCTGCAGACAATTACATTGTCCTGGCCCTTTGCGGTTTGGGGGCTTGATGTTGTGGGAAACTTCCCCTGGGCAGTGGGGGGATATCAGTATCTGGTCGTCGCTATTGACAAGTTTACAAAAGGGTTAAGTGCACTTTTGGTCCCTTAAGTGTTGTAAAAGTCTATTTTGGTCCCTTAACTCTATTCTAGTCTAAACTCAGTCCTCAAACACTTAATTAGGTCTAATTATGGTCCTTAACAGTGTTTTAATGAATCTCAAACAAACTGAGTGGCAGTCAAAGCTCCTTTGAACTTATTCCTGTCCCTACAGTTGGAATCTTAGAAAGAAAACATGTTTTGTTTGGCTGCTAGCTGTCAGCTGGTTCAATACATAACAAAACATGATCATCATTATTTCTGTCCTATATGTGCCATTGAGACACTCCTGCACATACCTTTGCTTATCTACGTCACAAGTTGTGAGCCCCTCTCAACTGCATCAAACACCTCCACCGATAGGAGGCGCTCGAAGGTGATCTTAGCATGCCTAAGTTGTGTGGCAGCGAAGAGCCTTTTCAGACCAGTTGCTGCTCACCGGCGCGTGGTTTTGGAGGTCAAGGTCTAGGCGAGCACTACTAGGGAAAGGCCTATTAGTGGCGCACCAAAATTGGCTTTCTGTGGCGCATCCTGCAAATGGTGTGATGCGCCACATACATCTCGACACTAAAATATATTTATGTGGCGCACGTCGGTGGTGCGCCACAGAAATGTCCAGATTCTGTGGCGCACCATCTTGCGTGCGCCACAGAAATATTTCAATGGCGCATAAGTCGTTGCGTGCGCCACAGAATTGCATGCGCCACAGAAAAAAGACAAATGCGCCACAGAATAATTTACAGGTATTCTCGATTTGCTGCTGCCTGCTGTACAAATACAGATATATTACAGGAAATATAGGTATTTCACATTACAGGATATACAGGTATATTACAGGAAATAGGAAATAGAGGTATATATTACAGGAAATACAGGGATATCACATTACTTAGACCCCGAGATACACATCATGATACATATTACAAGTCATGATACTAAGTCATGACACAATACTTAGTGCCGAATTTTTACACAAGTCATGATACAAAAGTTCATCATTTCACACATTACAAATGAAGAGGTCACCGCCTACACTAGGATCAAGTAAAGTACAGCCGCGATGATGGTGAGGAAGAGCAGGGAGGACGATCATGGATCCTTCTTGTTCATCGGCGCCGGGAACGTTTTATAGCTCTCTTTCGTCGTCCACGTCTAGTGTCCTACTGAGCCTCTAGGATATCTTCGATCTCCCTCTTAGGCAACCCTGGAGATGGATAGGGATATATATTGGTTAATAATAGAAATAGAGTATGATTTATTCATCTAAGTGGACAAGTCTATAATAAAGAAAATAAAGAAGCACTTATTTGCTACCTCTGATGTTGTGTAAGGACCCACTATTATGGTTGACATCTTCAATGATGATTTGCGATAACTGCACCTGGATGCAATGGAAGTCTTCTCTAAGATCGGCATCGGTGATATCCCCCGCACATTTTGTCCATTCTTGGAGACTAGATGGCAACCTCATTTTCTCAGCATCCCGCACAAACCCTTTAAGGTGATGGAGGATGTAGAAGGTCTCCTTCATGCTGCCAGACTTCTACTTGATGCAGCAGAACTCGGTCACATGCTTGAACCGGTGTGTGCCGTCATTGATGAAAACTTCTTGCTTCTTTTCGAAGGGGCCTCCCTTTTTGGCGTAGCCCTCGAGAGCCTCATCGAGAACACCCTTTATTCTGGTGTAGTCTTTCTTCATAATCAAACTCCCCGAGTCAAAATAAGTGGCAGTGGACCACCTCTGGTTCAGGATGATGAGTGTGCAGTACTTGTTCCTGCTCAACACAATTGAAACGGAATGTTGGAAAGGATCAGCAATGGAACAAATATACAAGAAAGCATAAGTTACAACGGTGTCGTGCGGATGTGTACTTACTCGGGAAAGAAAGGCACAAGAAGGTTGTTCTTCCTCTTGTTGGTCAGCATGAACCTCTGGAGGTACTCTGTCGCCTTGGTCCGTGTCGGTGATCCTTCCACCAGCTGGCAGTCACACATGTAGTAGGGATCCGCTACCGCGACGTACGGGGTATTGTCTCTCTTGATCTTCATCGCCATATTGAGCGCGTATAGGCGGACCAAGTTATAGTCTAGCCGTCTAAGAGTGAAACAGATTGAAGACGTCCTCGAACGCTATGAAGAACAGATTCGCGGGGGCTTCATGGACGAAGTCCAAGTCCTTTGGCACCTTGACCGTGAACACCGGGTAATTTGGCTCCTTATCTTTAAGAAGGAGGCCCTCTAGCATCAAGATAGATTCATGCAAAGAGTGCATGGGTCCACGTGCGAGGCGGAGCAGCTCTGGAGGCAGTATCGGTTTACCAGCTTCATAAACTCGGGCCAAGCCATCCGCAAGGGGTGATACCGTGTCTTCATGACCCCGGATAGTCTTAGGAGCTGGCTAGCTCGCAGAGGCGCCTGGCCCCCTCTTTCTGTTCCTGTGCTTCTTCTTCATCTCCGGGGATGGTGGGGGTGGTCGGGGTGCCGACTCCGGGAAAACCGTCTTACGTAGTGTACCAGGGCAGAAAATGTTAGTCGGTTTGGGTACAGCTTGATCGCCGGCCTCCGGAGGCGTGTCTTCAGATAAACCCTGGAAGTTCAGGAACTGCGTGCATGTAGTGGGACCAGTAGGTTGATCGCCTTGAGCGCGGAAGGGTTCTTCATCCACAGGAGGCATGTACATGTCCACGCTGGCGCTAGTGTTGAGGAAGACCACGACGTCGACATCATCACCATCGTCGTCGTTGGCATCAAGTTGAGGTGCAATGGCAGCGCCTTTGGACGGTCATGGTACAGACGCTCCCTACAGTTTTTGGTGGCGGCTACTGGTGGTGACAACCGCCGGTTCCTTCCGGGTGGCGGTGATGGCTGTAGGCTTCGAGGGTCGAACGATCGGGGGCCGAATGATCAGGGGCCTTGAGGTGGCGCCGGTGGTGCACCTTAACCCTAGAAGACCACTCCCAAGACGAATCTGGGTCTTCGGCTGTTTCATCAGCC
Organism: Puccinellia tenuiflora; assembly: GCA_012064385.1. Classification (NCBI taxonomy): domain Eukaryota; kingdom Viridiplantae; phylum Streptophyta; class Magnoliopsida; order Poales; family Poaceae; genus Puccinellia; species Puccinellia tenuiflora. The sequence continues at coordinate 473,471 of QRDG01000531.1, read as the reverse complement.
TCCTGGTGCAATCTTTAAGGGCCATGTCCTCGTCAGCTCCCGGAGGTTGAATGGGGGCTCGACGTCGCGAAACTTAGGCACCATCGTAACCAACTTGACCCTCATCAGATCCTCGTCCATTTTACTGTGGTGCATATCGCGGCTCATTGGTTGTACGACAGTGCCCTGAGCATAGTCCTTCAACTCGCCGCCAGGCACCACCCTATGCAGTAGTATGCAAGGCATGTCCTGAGTCAAAACATGTTGGGCATCATGAGATGGCAGTCATCATAGGCATAGTTATACAAGATGCCGCGGACTAACTAATTAGTTACCTGGGTGATGGCGTCGAGCTCGGCAACTGTCGAGACAAGGGCGCCGGTGCCGGTGGCCGGCCTATCATTCTCTGGCCGCTCGGTTGCATTATGAAGCACAGCTGCCGGCGGCTGCGGTTGGTATCCTTCGCGGTAGGGGGCGTCGTTGCGACCAAATCAAGCGGCGGCGACGCCGCAGCGTTGGGCTGCGGGGTCGTCAGGTCCGGCAACACGTTCTGGTTCATGATGGAGTTGCTGCCGCTGACGCTGGGCACGTATATTGGCCCCTATCGACCAGCCGCATCCAAGGAGCTAACCCCTCCATCAACCCAGGGGGTAAGAAACTTCTAAGCTTCTCGTCCACTAACCGCTGAACCGTGGTGGAGTCCACTTTTTCATTCTCCTGTGGCTCCACCTTCTTCCTTAGCTCCACAACCTCGGCTTTATCCTTACTCGGCTTCCTCCTCTCCTTTTTCATCTCGGCGTCCGAGTGGTAGTAGTTGGTGAACTTCATGCTTGTACCAAAGCCGGACACACGGCCAGCTAACTTTGGTGGCAGCGACTTGTCCCTATGCTTGTAAACGTTCATCGCCCTGTTGAAAGTCGTGTCCCACGGCTCCGTCGACCCCTGGGACGACGGGCCGCCGGCCTCAGCGTCAGCCTTCAACTCTGCCTCCTGCAGACAAATTAGCCATTAATTTAGAGATTTGGCTTCATTATCTAATTAGATCAATGCAATGGACTTTGAGATATCAGCGGTAATTAAATTCCTTACCAGATACTTCTCGAAATCCTTCACTGCCTCATCGTCAGTAACGAATTCCCCTGTATTCTTGTCCAGATGGTAGCGGGACCGGACAAAGTACCTCTTCTGCTCGTCCGTGATTTTTCCCACGGGTTCTCTTTTCCGAGACGTGCATACTCAGCATCCTCCTTGTCCCAAATGGGCTTTTTCCTTGGTAACTGCCGCTTCCACAACGGTGGTTACCTATGTTTTGCTCCCACATGTCCTTCCCCCACTTGGTCCATTTTTTAGCCTCCTTAGTTTTTAAGGCCAACTTGAATTCCTCGAACTCTTCTTGGTCGAGCATCGGCTCTTTGGCTTTTATCTCCTCCCAGCTGAGACCCTTCTCAATCTTCTTCTTCACCCGGAATTTCTAGCTGCTCAAGGCGGTGCTCATCTTTGAGATGGCTAAACGGTTCACCTTTTTGTTGAACGGCTCCGGGAACGTATACCATTGGTGAAGCTTCTTCAGGAGGACATCGACCAAAGTCTTATTGGCCGTGCTTCTGATGTCCTTCGTGTTAATGGACATGCTTACCCTAGTTGCATGTTGTACCCTTTGGCAAGGGCCTCAGGCGCCACTGGTAGGCCACTTGGTGTGACCTCGGTGAAATGGTCTGTGATGTTGGCGAGCACTTGAGGTGTCCTCTCCTTCCTTTCCTTCTTCTGCTTCCGAGCGGTCGGGTTGCCACCATCCGTGTGGTCACCGCCATCGGTGGTGGTGGTGTCATCCTCATGGCCGCCACTAGCAGCTCCATCTGTGGTTTTGGCGTCGTCGTCCTCCGGGGCGTCTTGCTCATCGTCGGCATGGTCGCCACTAGCAGCTCCGGCGGTGGCCTCCTCCTCCTCCAACTCCTGGGACGCTTCCCAGAACGACTTGTTGGCGTCTCTAGCTATTTCTTCGACGCTCATGTTCTTAGAAGGGCCCGCGGGCTCCGACATGTTTGCACTTAATTAAAAAGAGGCAAAAAGTTAGTACAACACAAATATAAGAAAAATTCACTTAATTAAGTACTAAGATACCCTGGCCCATGTATTAGTCGCAATACCGCATACGTCCTATTTTTAGCAAAGTCATGCTAAAATTCACGAAAAAATTTGGCATGACCTTTGCTAAAAAAGGGACATATGGAGTACCCGAATTTGCCGGAACGGAAGTTAATCGACGTTCCGGCAATCTCAAGGGCCTCTCGGGGTACCTGCAAATATTTCACAAATCATGTTGCCGGCATCGCCGGCCGGCAACATCCACATGCACGACACGATGGTCGGAGCACAAACAACCACGACACGATGGTTGTGGTAGCACAGAACACAAGCACACACAACCTCACCTGTAAATTTTCAAAAATCGATTCCAAGGTGCAGAGTAGCACACATCTGCTCACAGCCCTAACAAGACACCTGCTACACATTCAAGTTAATATCCTGTGAGTTAAACAATAATTGGTGTGAAGAGAAATATACTTGGTGTGAACAGAAATATACTTTGAAAGTTTTGAAATGGAACAATAAAGTTTCACAATCCTATATAATTCCATCTCAACTCAGATGTTAGAAAACACATTTATCATAGGATGGAAAATGTACCTCCAAAAAAATAGGAGTACAGAACCTTGAGAAGATGCGCCTAACTGTTGATTTTCCTTGACCTGCTTCTAGCTTTTCCTGTACCTGTATATCAAACGAGGAGTCACCACTACGAAGTCCACTCATTTGAAACCACAGAAAAGGACTCCCTTAACACAACCATTTTACTTTAGCTTGCTAATCTACCCTGCGTATCCTGCACTTATGTTTTTGCTTCCTATGATAGGTAAAACCGGTGCGTGACGCAATCACCCATGCCATTCAGTTGTGGAAAGCTATTCCAGGGTCTGGTACTCCTGAACCATCAGAAGCTGGATCATCCAGAAAAGGTATTCCTTTAATATTAGCTCATTGTCTAATATGCAGGAAAGCAGATGCAATACTTTGTTCTGAAGAATTAACTCAACCAACATAATTAGCTTTGTTTCTTTTATTTGTACTGAAATCTTCTCTCTTCTCTGTCAGAAAACTACTTTGGTGACCATCACGATGCAAGAAGTGTAAAGGTAGGGTGAATTTCAGCACACTGCCGGTTAAAGAAAACAAATGGATTCTAGTACTGCAAGCATCCATTATGCAATATTTGATAATATACCTAATAGCAGTTTGAATCAAGCAAGAACATTCAGTTGACGAAATTTCATGGAAAGGCAAAGAATGTCTGTACCCTGTCTTTGATTCAAGGTTTGGAGCGGAGAGGCAGGGTGGAGCGTGGAGGCGGGGTGGTTACCTCGTCCTAAACCGGCGGAGCGGGGAGGCAGGGTTGGAGGCAGAGGTGGACACGGTGAGCGTGGTGGACGCGGGCCTCCTCCTCCTGGTGCTCGTCCACGGGCGGCTCCTCCGGTGGAGGTGGTGGTGGCGGAGAGAGAGGGTGAGGGGACAGGGGCGGCTCCTCTGGTGGCGGCGGTGGCGAGTTGGAGATCGATGACCTCCTCCTCCTGGTTCTCGTCCACGGGCGGGTGCGGTGGACGTGGCGGTGCTCCTCCGGTGGCGGTGGCGGAGAGAGAGGGCGAGGGGACAGGGGCTGCTCCTCCGGTGGCGGCGGTTAGTGGACGGCCGGCGGTTTGCAAAGGGGAGGGGATCGATCGAGAGTGAGTGGGAGAGGAGAAAGAACGCACGCGGCCTAGAGCTAACTGGCCTAAGTCCACTAATTCTGTGGTGCATCTGTCGGCGGGATGCGCCACAGAATTCTGCGATTCTGTGGCGCATCTGTCGGAGGGATGCGCCACAGAATTTTGTGGCTAGATATGTTAAATAGTCTATTGGCTGCTATATGACAGCAACAGAGGCATACCACAGTGGTTAATTAGCACTGCATCTAAAATTTGTAGGGGCAGCCAGGTTCGAATCCTGGCTGTCTCAAAAAGATTTTTCTTTAAAAAAATAATTTTTTGGTTAAATTTAAAGAAAGAACACACTTTAGACACTCTTTAGTAGGTAGAATACTTGTCTCACCCATAATATATATGCTTGTCTCACACATACACACAAATTAATACACAAAAAAAGTCTTCTTCGTCCCGGCGGCCGGTTCCGAGCTAGCTTCTATTCTTTCCCTTCTTCGCTATTGAATACTTTAGGCCGGGCACCTTGAGATTTCTTCGCGTGAACGGACAACCTTTAGTAGGTAGGGAGGTCTTCCTTCTTTCTTTACTAGTAGTAGGCATGTCGAAGTACTTGTCGAATTCCTCCTCGATCTTCGGATCGCCGTTCTTGTCCAAGTCTTCCGCGTTGGCGTCTCCTTCCATTCCGATGATGCTCCTCTTGCCCCTCCTCACGACAACACGGCTAGGCTTTGACGGGTCGGTAATGAAGAAGCACTGCTCAACCTGGCTAGCGAGTACCCATGGCTCATTTTTTGCGAAGGCGTTCTTCGATTTGGCATCGGGTATTGCCATGGTGGTGAAATACCGGTCTTCTTTGACGACGTCCTCAGCCCATCTCACACGGAACATTGGCACCAACTATCCGCAGTAGTTGAGCTCCCATATCTCCTCGATCCTTCCGAAGAATCTTTCCTTGACAGTAGCCTCGTCATCGCCGTAGGATAGCATATTTACTCCTGAGTTTTGATATTCGCTATTCCTGTCCTCTTCCTCGATGCAGAATATGTAACCGCTGATGTCGTACAACTGATAAGTCTTTACGTTGTGCCCGGGGCCCTGTGATAAGGAGAATATGAGTTTTTCATCTTCCGTAGCTGGCGGTATGTTTTCTTCTTGAACTAGTTGCCTTTTCTTGAACCAACACGTGAAGCTGGAGTTGTGCTCTCTGGTTACGTCTCCCTTCTTCCTCGGCCGGCCCAGGTCGATATAATTCTGCTCGATTAAGCTTTTGTGCTCTTCCACCCAAGGTTCGATCAATTGTAAGTGTTGTAGCGTGACTCGGTGAGCCCTGTAGAAGTCGTCTTGTCGACCATGAATGCCGACATGGAGTGAGCGGTAGCCCTCGCGGTGACCAAATCCCTCGAGCCTGTCGAGGTGCATCCTGGTTGGCAGACCAGCATCCTGGTTCTCGATGCTTAGATAATTCTGGCAAAAGGAGATGCACTTGTAGGTTAGGAAGCCCTTGGCCATGCTTTCGTCTGGACGGGACCTGTTGTGAACATATCGTTTCATGACACCGTTCTGCCTTTCGAACGGCATCATGTAGTGCAGGAACGTCGGCCCGAGCTGCCTGATGTCATCAACGACATGGAGAAGGAGATGCACACAGTTATCGAAGAATGCGGGCGGGAAGTAAATCTCGAGCTCGCATAGTATCACCACGATCTCTTCCTATAGCCTGTTGAGCTGCCTCACGCCGATCGACTTCCTGTTGATGACGTCGAAAAAGTTGCAAAGGCCAAACAGTGTATCACGGACGTGCTCGTCCATTAGCCCTCGGATCGCAACGGGGAGTATCTGCGTCATCAGCACGTGACAGTCGTGAGACTTCATCCCGCTGAACCTCTTCTTCATTGCGTCCAGATATCTGCTTTTCTTCCCCGCGTAACCGTGAGTAAATTTGACTCCTAGGAGGCACCTGAAAAACATCTCGAGCTCCTCCGGACTCGTAGTGAAGCAGGTAGCGGGAAACACCACCACGTTCTTCTTTACCCTTTTGTGGCGACCTTGAGTCCCTTCCGTCTGATCATCATCATCATCATCATCATCATCATCATCATCATCATCGTCGTCATCACTATCGGGGGCCTGAAGATCTTTCCTGATGCCAAGCCATTTTAGATCGTATCTTGCTTTCGTCCCATCCTTGGTCTATCCGACATGTTGCAAAGAGTGCCAAGAAGACTCTTGGTAAAGTTCTTGGTAATGTGCATTACATCGAGGCTATGGGACGTGTGGAGTACCTTCTAGTACTCCAAGTCGTGGAAAACAGACCTCGCTTTCCATACACCGAGTAGGGGATCTACCCTCGGTCGCTTCTTTCCTAGCAGAGGGCACTCCTCCCAATTTTCAAAAGCTCGTCGATTTCTTCACCGCTCCTCGGGCACGGGGCTCTTTCAAGTTCGTCTTTACCATTGAACAAATCATCGCGTTTCCTCCACGGGTGATCCATGCGAAGCCACCTTCGAGCCCCTGGGAACTCGGTTTTCGAAGACCCGGGATCCCTTGGTAGCTGGAGATGCGGGGTCTCATCCATGCACTTGACACATGCGCAGAATCTGTGACCTACCTGGGCCGATACATATGAGCAACCAGGATAGTCCTGCATCGTCGTGAGCAACGCAGCTCTCATATCGAAATAATCTCCAGTGTAGGCGTCCCACGTATGGACTGGTGTCTCCCACAACTTGGCTAACTCCTCTTTCAACAGCGCGAGATAAAGATGTATGTCGATACCTAGTTGTTTCGGCCCTTGAATGAGAATACTCATGTGTATGTACCTTTGCTTCATGCACAGCCACGGGGGAAGGTTGTAAGGCCATACAAACACGGGCCAGGTGCTATGCGTGCTACTCTACTTGTCGAAGGGATTGAGTCCATCGGTGCTCATACCCAGCCTGACGCTCCTTGCGTCGCCCCCGAAATCTTCGAAGGCGATGTCCAATGCTTCCCACTGGCAAGCGTCTGAAGGGTGTGTCAGGATCCTGCCCTTCTCCGGATCTTCTTCAGGCTTCTCCCTTTCCGCGTGCCATTGCAGGAGCTTTGCTTCCTTAGGGTCCACGAAATACCGCTGCAGACGGGGAATGATAAGAAAGTACCATACCACTTTTCGAGGAACATTCTTGTTCCCACTCTTGTACCGTCCCTGGCCGCACACCGGACATGTGGTTCTGTCCTTGTATACGTCCTGATAAATTGCGCAATCATTGATGCAGGTGTGGTATCTGTCGTACGGTAGGTCAAGAGGGCACACGACTTTCTTGGCCTCCTCGATACTGCTTGGCAATGTGTTCCCCTCGGGAAGATGATCGTGCCAGAATTTCAGGTTCTTGCTGAAGCTGACGTCGGTCCATCTGTTTTCCTCCTTCATCTGTAGAGCATCAAGCGTTACATGCAAGCGCGTATCCTGGGGCGGGCAATCAGGATACAATGGAGTCATCCCGTCTTTCTCCATTTGCGCCAGATTGGCTTTCTCTCTGGCTGCACCTCTGGCGTTGCTCGTCTCCTTGAGGAGGAGTTCTTGAACATGAGGGTCCCGCAAGGCCGGAGTTAGCGAGGTCTGCATGTCCGCGTCTTCTCCACCACCATCTAATACTTCATCATGACCGTGTCCGCCGGCATCTCTTTCTTCATGATGATCTTGTCCGCCGGCATCTCCTTCGTCATGATGATCTTGTCAGCCGGCATCTCCTTCGTCATGATAACCATGTCCGGGAGACTCTTCGTCTTCTCGGCCGCCCTCGTCTTCATGCGCACCATTTGCTGTCGGCGCCTTGTTGAAACCTATCCAGAAACCACGCCTGAGCAGGTGATCCTCCAATTGTCCAGAATCAGGATCGATCCGGCTCACGAGTTTGCATGTTCGACACGGACATCTTATCTGGCGCCTGTTGCACCGAATCATGTCCGCCTTCGCTTCTTCCTTGTATCTACCGATTTGACTGGAGCTCATCATGATGACCATGGTTGCTATAGATAGAGTAGAAATGAGAAACGAGAGTATGTTAATTACAACCGCAACATGCACACGCACAAACACACACACATGCATGGTCGCCGGAAAAATTTGGCATGACCTCTCCTAAATCTAGGACATATGGGTAGTGCAAAAATTTGCCGAAACGGAAGTTAATCGACATTTTGGCAAATATCCATGCACCACGCCGGTGCAAGCAACAACAAAAAGTTTCTTCGCACGTGCAAAAATTCATGCACACCACACAGGTTTCATGTACAAGCATCGTCTCACCATCGTGCAAACCGTCCGTCAACAAGCTCTTCACCTACAATCATACACATCGCCGGCCACACAAAACATGGATATGCATGACCATCCAACTATACTCACCTAGTAGGTTTGTCACCGAGACGTGACCGCGATCGATGAGAGAGAGTGTGTGGTGTTGGAAAGAAAAAGAGATGTATTGGGAGAGGAGTAGAGTATATATGGAGCCTCCCTCGGGCCTCACCAATTATCTATCAAACAAAGTAGCTTTAACTACAAAAAATGGAGAAAAGTATGGGAAAAATGGGATGGGAGGGAGGAGGAACACGAGCTAGCTAGGTGGGAGAGGAGAGGGGAGAAGAACACAATGGGGGTGGTAGGTAGGGGCTGCCACCTTTTGTACTTCTGGAAAAGTAATTCTGTGGCACATGGAGCAAGATGCGCCATAGAAATTGATAATTCTGTGGCGCATGGAGCAAGATGCACCACAGAAATTGATAATTATGTGGCTCATGCGGCCTGATGCGCCACATAATTGTCAATTTCTGTGGCGCATCTTGCTCCATGCGCCACATAAATTGCTCCCCCCAATCATTGGTGCTGGGGCCCACCACATTTCTGCGGCGCATGTGGCAAGGTGCGCCACAGAAATGTACATTTATGTGGCGCATCCAAGTTCATGCGCCACAGAAAAGCCGGCGTAGGATGCAATCCAGCCGTTGGTGGTGGGGCCCACATAATAACTGTGGCGCATGGGCATGAATGCGCCACGGAAAGGTGGAATTCAGTGGCGCATGAGCTAATCATGCGCCACAGAAAGTGGAGGATTGCTGTGGCGCACCCCCCTATTGCGCCACAGAATATGTTCTATGGCGCACGGTCAGTTTGGTGCGCCACAAAATATGGTTCCACCTATAGCTAGTTTCCTAGTAGTGGAGGGAGTGGCGGTCCACTAATATCGAAGGAGGTTGTGTCATGGATTAGCTCTATGATGTATCCATCTGCACATACTACCGTCGTTCTTCCAGAGTTAGGGTTCGTCGCAAGAGATCAAGAGGGCAACATGAATTTTTCTTTTTCATCGACTCAGTAACGCATGTGATATTGATCAAGGACAACTAACCCCCATGTCAGATGAGGCTAGGTGGACTAAATCTGGCCAAATCATGTCCATCGGGGTGTAAAAAAGGTCGAAAACCGGTCAACCAACACTTAACCGCTACCAGGGACGATAATTAGACTTAATTAAGTGTTTGAGGACCGGATTTAGACAAGGAAAAAGTTGAGGGACCAAAGTTGGACTTCTGCTACACTTGAGGGACCAAAATTGCACTTAACCCTTTACAAAATGGCTGGAAGTGGAAAGCATCAGGGCACAGACTGCACAAGCCGCGATCAGATTCGTTCGGGGAATTATATGCCGCTTTGGAGTCCCCAATCGCATCATCACAGATCATGGCTCGTTGTTCACCAGCGGGTCTTTTAGAGGTTATTGCAAACAGTTGGGGACAAAGATATCTTATTCATCCATCGCACACCCCCGGAGCAATCGCCAAGCTGAGCGAGCTAATGGAGAAATCGTAAGGGGAATCAAGACAAGGACATTTGGGAGGTAGGGTCAGTTGGATTGAGCGCGTACTTCCTTGTGACACCCCGATCCGGAGATTGAGACATCCCATATATCAGTCCCAGGAGCACTGAATATATGACAACTTAATAACAGAACATAACCACTTTATTTAAGGGGTCGGGGACCAACAAAAGATTACAAGGGTCTCATTACAAGGTTGCGCCCTAGCGCACATAACATTTTGTACATTATTTATCGAACATGACTTCATCAGAGGGCGTCAGCGGAATGGCGGAAGCGTGCGACGAAGAGGGCCCAACTCCACGGGGCTCTGCCTGGATACTGGATCTAGTTCTCGGATAAGGGGTACTCGGCGACGGGGGTCGGAGGATCTGGCCACATGAAAAGCCAGGTGAGTACATGGAATGTACTCGCAAGACATCAATCCACAATCAACCATAACCAACGATCCTATATGGCATGGCATGGGTGCAGTAGGGTAAAGTGCGAGTCCAAGCTTAACGGCTGGACTTAACTTACCTACTTACCTGTGACGAAAACCGTGGATTATGAGAACGAGTCTCATTCCACACAACAATATTCTCAACACTTAGGTTCTCAATCTTGACCAACTTTGGTCCAACTCGAGGCTCAGCTTTTGACCAACTATGGTCCTCTTTTCAGCTCATTCAACTTTAGCCATCTCTGACCACTTAGTGAGTTTGGTTCTCCTTGTTCAACTAGACTGACTCTAGTGTGACTGGACCCAACACCGTTCCTTAGGTAGGAACAATACTAGATTCTAGGTTTAACACTCTCGAGAGGTTGCAACTTTTATCCACACATTGGGGTCCAATCTTGTACTGCCAGTACCAAAGTACTACACCCATCATGGCGACGGCACAAACCTATTCCCCCGTAGCCGTCCGCTCTACCAAGACACTCCTTCTATAGCTACCGACTTACCACTCGGGCTAAGTCTTATAACGAAGTGAATCCGGCACGTCCCCAACTCATGAGCAACACCTAGCTCCGGAACCTTCGCAAGACTAGCCCCGACCACAACTATGCAGTAACCGACTAGACTTGCCAAGTGGGTAGCATCAAACCAGGCTTGATAGGCTACTAAGCTACGGTCTGCCCATATTAACGACGCATGGTTGTGTGGGTGGTGTTTGGCGAGTGGCACTATATGACTCAACCTAGTCGATGGAGGGGATTACTCACTTAGCACGATTCATACTTAGTGGCCAAACAAGTAACAAACATTAGTCCACAAGTTATAATGAGTAATAATAATCACATAATAATCCAACAAAGATGAATAAATTCAACCGGGTGATGGCGGAGATACCTCCGACCAGTGACAGCCACAGGTCGAGTAAAAGAAATTAAATAGCACAATCAACCGAGCGATGGTGGAGATACCTCCGAAAAGTGAAAGCCACAGGTCGAGTAAAGAAAGTAAAACAACACAGTTGGTTAGCGTCAACCGGGTGATGGCGGAGATACCTCCGACGAGTGACAGCCACAGATCGACTACAAAAGTTAGTGGAGGCGTCCACGTGATCCCGTTCCTTCATTCCATTGACTGCGGCGGTTTCCCCCAGTCCATCGTCGCCGGAACGGGGAGCGGTGCATGGTACCGTCTGACACAACACCACAACTCTACAGAAAAGTAGCCGCTTGAATCCACTTGAGCAGGACCCAACGTGTATTTAGACGGGGTTCCGGAACTCAACTCACGGGGCATGAGTTTATCGTATTACAGGAAATAAAGGTGACAATAATAAATTGCATAAAATAATAAGCATGTGATATGGCATGTGGGATGCAAACTAATGCGCAAACAAATAGCAATCATAGCAAACAAAACATCTACACATGGAAACAGATGATTGGGGGCTGATGGCTTGCCTTCAGCTGAGGGATCAACTTCTCCTTCAATAGAATGGTTGGAATCTATTCAAGAAATCAAAAATAGGTATTATAAACCCACCAAAAGCTACTCAACAACTTCCCAAGCAAATAAGCTTCAAATCCTTCAAAACCAGTGCCATTGAATAGAAAATTTCAAAACAAAGCTACTGCAAAAAGATTCATATTTTTCTGAATTTTTTTGCGAGAGTTATACCCTTTCAAAGATAACCCTAGAATCTGCCTTTTCTAAAAATAGAGAAAAAACAAAAGAAAACGTTTCAGAAAAGTTTAAAAATCTGATGGGCGGGGCCCACTGGTCAGTCGCCCATTAGCCGAACCAGTACGCGCGCCCGAAAAAAAACAGAGGAGAGGACGGGGTCGCCGGCACGACGAACTCACAAGCGTGGCTCCCCGGTGGCTGCGGCGACGGGGACGGGAGGGAGAGGGTTCGGGGAGGCTCGGGGTGTCGAGGCGCAGCTCGTCGGTATGCTCACGGATGGCGGGGTGGGCTTGGGTGACGGCGACGTCATCGGCCGCGGAGGCCGACGGCGGTCGAGGATGGAGATGCCGATTTAGACTGTAACGCCCCCCGGATCGGCACTATGCAGACTTAGCGATTTCCGCCAAATCCGCACAATAACGATCCTAGGACGCCCACCAGGCATAACGTGCACGTCGCAACACACATGTTATGCGGGTGGAATTGTGATAACATTACAATAGTTCTCGATGGAACCCACAAAAGAACATATATACAGCAACGACTCACAGAGTCAAAAATACAAAGATACATTACAAAGATCCAAACAACTGCGGAAGAGAAATAGTATCCGAGTACGGATAAGAAGCAAATTGGACTGACAGTCCTGAAGATAAACGAAGGCATCATATCCCTGCCCAGGCCAAGCCTAGCCGGAGGGATTCCCAAGCTAACGTCGTCAGACTTCAAACCTGTTGGCTGCCATGGAATAGCAACCCTGAAGGGGTCAGTACTATGAAGTTCTGGCAAGTAATATTCACAAGATATCAAAGCTGAATTCCGGTGGAAGAGGGTTAGCGATAGAGGTAGATAGGGCTAGGGTTGGGGTCACACATCGGATCGAGAGATCTTCGGATTGGAAACCGTCGTCTTCGGGTCGTAGTCGAAGTAGTCGTCCCATCCGGAGTCGAAGTAGTCGAGGTAGTTGTTCCGGTTGAAGTAGTCGAGGTAGTCGACGTCGTGGAAGTAGTCGTACTCGGGTCATCGTCGTGGCGAACCTTGTCGTTCCGGGCTTCGGGGTCGACGGGGTTCCACGGCATCGGGGTACTCGGGCACCGGTCTTCACGGACGCGCACGAAGGCGGCCGACACAAAAGGGGAAAACGGAGAACTCGGCGCATTTCCGGTGTCGGGGAAGATCTTGTCGTATCCACGGTGGTCGTCGTACTCGGTCTTCGGGCTTCACGGCGGGGAACGGGGATCGGGAAACAGCTTCGGGAATGGAATTGGGGAACTATCGGGAAGGCACCGTGCACGGCAACGGGAACAGCACACACGGCAGAACTTGGAAGTTTCACGGTTCACGGAGACGGAGAACTCGGGAACAACTGTCGGGGAACCGGCTTCACGACACAGAGGCGAACGGGGTCAGACTGCAGCAGCAGGACAGGCACGGCACGGCAACGGGCACGTCCGGTTCAGCAGCAGGAGGAGACGACCATCTGTAGGGGGCACGCGCAGGCACTGCACGGGTCAGAGGTGGCCGTCGGGGAGGAGGTGAGCGAGGTCGGGGAAGGAGCAGAGGAAGGCCAACGCGGCGAGGCAAGGTTGAGGCGCGGTCATGAGTGGGAGGCGCAATGGCCAACCGCGAGCGAGGGCGCTGGGAGGCGGGGACGGACGCGGAAGGAGGTGGCCGGGCGGCGGAGCTTGGCTCGAAGGAGGCCATCGGTGCAGCGGAGGGGGCAGGAGGCGCGACGAGGAGAGGAGGCCGACGAACGGCGGAGAGGCGGGGCGGAAGCGGGTCAAGCCGGCGAGGAGAGGGCGCGGGACGCGGTGCTACGGGGCAGAGGAGCATGGGGGGAGGAAGGAGGCGAGGTAGCACGGCCGGGGGCCGGAGAGGGAGGGGAGCGGCTCGCTACGCCGGGTGAGGATGGGGAGCGGGCGGCGCGTGGTGGTGGAGGGAGCGACGGGGAGCAGGCCGGGCCGAGCTGAGGGGGCGCAGGGAGGAGAGGATGCGGGTGGTGAAGCTCAGGATCGAGCCGGAGGAGGAGGTGCGGGGCTCGGGTGAGAGGAGGAAGAGGACACAGGAGAGAAGGAGCTGCGGGAGGAAAAGAAATAGAAGAAAGGAAGAAAGAAAGGAGGAGAGAGGAAGAAAAGGATAGGGAGGGGAGAAAAAGAAAAGAAAAGAAAAGGAGGTGGGAGGGCATTTCCGCGATTCAACAAAAACAGAGGAGGGTGGCTGCAAAAAGGCAGGGGGTGGGAAAACAAAACTACCAGGGGGAAACACTAGGGTTTGGGGTTAGGTGGGCTTGGGCCGGTTTTCGGGCTACTCTCTCGCGTTCTCAAAACATTTTTATTTTGCAAAATTAATTTGGCAATTAATTTTTGAAAACGGAGACGACTGTCTCGATAAAACTTTTCCGACAATTTTGTAAAAATAAAATAGGGTTTAATAAAAATAATTTTTGTTGCCAAAAATTATGCGATGCGCATGATGCTGATGTCATGATGATGCAAAAATAAAATAACAGGCAATTCTAATTTGGGGAAAAACCCCGGGGCATTACATAGACTATCCCGTGCCCCGTCGAGGACGGCCACGGCTTCGTGGTGGGTTGGATTGGAGAATGGGGTGAGGAGGTGGTGGCGGGGTGGCTCTAGGGTGATGTAGGGCTAGGCCCGATCTTCACGGATTTGAGGGGGGGGGGGAAACGGGGAGAACACGAAGAACACGAGGGGAAACGAGGGAGATTCGTGGGCAAAACACAAGGATAACTAGCAAATCCTGCTAAGAACTCCACCCAACAACAAACCCTCAAAAAGGTAGCCTTTGGATCGAAGAATCAAAGCCAAACTTACTCTTGTTGGAACCGATTGCTCTTACCGGCCGGTCCACCGATCCAATAGAATCACCGCAGTGAAAGATTGGTTTGCACTACTAGAGACACCGTAGTGAAAGAGTAGCAACAACAAGATCTACCTCAACGAGGCACCCTAGCTACGAGGGTGGAGGAGCATAGCTCACACAAGTCTCAGATTCAGTCCGCCCTCGAAATGTGGAAAGTGGAAAGCTATTTATAGTCTATTACAAAACGGGACAGGAAAGGTGGGGAACCGGCCTGGGGGCCGGCCTAGGCCGGCCTGGAGGCCGGCCGGCTCAAGTGGGTGACCGGCCTGGGGGCCGGCCTAGGCCGGCCTGGAGGCCGGCTGGGAGGCCGGCGCGGGGGCCGGCGGCGTCGGGGTGTGGCCCCGCCTGGGGGCCGGCCTGGGCCGGTATGGAGGCCGGCGGCTTCTGGTGGGTGCCCGGCCTGGAGGCCGGCCTGGGCCGGTTGGGAGGCCGGTCGCCTCGGGTTGGAGCCCGGCCTTGGGGCCGGCCTAGGCCGGCTGGGAGGCCGGCCACCCTGCCTTCGCATCTTCCCTCCTCTTCTTGTCCATCTTCTTGGATCTCCTCTTGTCCATCTTCTCCATCATCTTGGACCTTCTCTTGGTCATCTCCTTGACTCCATTGTGGGCCATCTTCCGGGTGGATCCTGAGTATGCACAAGGTACCGGCATGAAGTAGCAAACCATTCAAAGGAAGGTCGAGATCACACATCGAGAGGAGCGAGGTCACCTTTTCATGAAGAGCCTTGACTCTTGATCTTGTCATTGGGCCATTTGGCATGGTGTCCATGGTGTTGTCCACATGTGGGGCTACATCATCTCCCCCCCCTTCGGAAAGAGTCGTCTTCGACTCGTCATCCTCTAGAACGCTTGCATCTCCGTGGAAAGGGGATAGGTCGGCGACGTTGAACGTGTCATGCACCAAGTACTTTGAGGTTGGTATGTCGATCTTGTATGCGTTGTCGTTGATGCGCTTGAGCACTTTGAAAGGTCCGTCACCGCGAGGAGCAAGCTTGGACTTTCTTTCATCCGGAAAACGGTCCTTGCGGAGGTGTAGCCACACAAGGTCTCCTTCTTCGAATACCATGGGCTTCTTCAACTTGTTGATCTTGGTGGCTTGGTGCTTTGTGTGCTCCTCTAGAGTTGCTCGTGTTGACTCATGCAATGTCTTCATGTAGTCGGCTCTCTTGTCGACGTCCATGTCGGTGCGCTCGTGTAGAGGAAGTGGTAGGATGTCTAGGGCGGTGTTGGGGTTGAACCCATAGACAACCTCAAACGGGCTTCGCTTGGTCGCCCGGTGGGAGGCACGGTTGTAGGCGAACTCGGCGTGCGGTATGCATTCCTCCCAACCCTTGATGTTTGGCTTGATTAATGCGCGAAGGAGAGTTGATAAGCTTCGATTCACCACCTCGGTTTGGCCGTCGGTTTGTGGGTGGTAAGCGGTGGAGAAGAGGAGCTTGACTCCTAGCTTTGCCATCAATGCCTTCCAAAAGTAGCTTGTGAACTTGACATCGCGGTCCGAAACAATGGTCTTCGGCACTCCATGGAGACGAACGATTTCCTTAAAGAACAAAGTTGCAATGTGTGAAGCATCGTTGGTCTTATTGCAAGGAATAAAGTGTGCCATTTTAGAGAAGCGATCGACAACAACAAATATTGAATCTTTGCCATACTTTGTGCGAGGTAATCCTAAGACGAAATCCATGCTAATGTCGGACCAAGGTGTGTGTGGTATTGGTAAAGGCATATAAAGACCATGAGAGTTCAACGTGGACTTAGCTTTGAGGCAAGTTGGGCAACGGCGCACCAAGCGCTCCACATCACGCGTCATCCGTGGCCAAAAGTAGTGTGTAGATAGCATGGCGAGTGTCTTGTCACGTCCAAAGTGTCCCATGAGTCCTCCACTATGTGATTCCTGTAGAAGTAACAAACGGAGCGAGGACTCGGGAATGCATAGTTTGTTAGCCTTAAACAAGAAACCCTTGTGCAAGTAGAAATCATCGCAACCTTTGTCAATTGAGCACTTGGTAAAGATAGGACCAAAGAAAGAATCGGAAGCATAGAGTTCTTTAAGGTCATCAAGACCCAAAACATTGATTTCAAGTTGGGTGAGTAAGATCATCTTGCGGGAAAGAGCATCCGCAACGATATTGTCCTTGCCTTTTTTGTACTTCACCACATAGGGAAAAGACTCGATGAATTCAACCCATTTGGCATGCCGTTTGTTCAAATTGGCTTGGGTTTTCAAATATTTCAAAGATTCATGATCGGAATGGATAACAAACTCTTTGGGCCAAAGGTAGTGTTGCCACACTTCCAAAACACGTACTAAGGCATAGAGTTCCTTGTCGTAGATTGGGTAGTTTAGGCGAGCACCATCAAGTTTTTCGCTATAATAGGCAACGGGACGGCCACATTGCATGAGGACGCCACCGATGCCAAGGCCACTAGCGTCACATTCGAGTTCGAAAGTTTTGGAGAAATCCGGCAAAGCAAGTAAAGGAGCTTCGGTCAATCTCTTCTTGAGTGCATTGAAAGCCGATTCTTGAGCATTGCCCCAAATGAAGGGTACATTCTTTTTGGTAAGCTCATTCAAGGGGCAAGCAATTGTGCTAAAATCTTTCACAAAGCGACGGTAAAACCCAAACAAACCAAGAGCGCTACGAAGTTGAGCAAGGTTAGTTGGCGGTGGCCAATTTGTGATTGCCTCAATCTTAGAAGTGTCAACTTCAATTCCTTTTGAAGAAACTACATAACCCAAAAACACAAGCTTGTCGGTGCAAAAGGTGCATTTTTTGAGGTTGGCAAAAAGGGAAGCATTACGAAGGGCCAACAAAACTTGCTTCACATGGTCGACATGTTCATGCAAGGATTTGCTATACACAAGGATATCATCAAAGTAGACAACCACAAACTTGCCAATGAAAGTCCGCAAGACGTGATTCATAAGACGCATAAATGTTGAAGGAGCATTTGAAAGACCAAAGGGCATGACAAGCCACTCATAAAGACCAAGTTTTGTTTTAAATGCGGTTTTCCATTCATCTCCTTCATGCATACGGATTTGGTGATAGCCACTTTTTAAATCAATTTTGGAGAAGATAGTGGCACCACTAAGCTCATCTAGCATGTCATCAAGTCGTGGGATAGGATGTCGATACCTCACCGTGATATTGTTGATGGGACGGCAATCCATGCACATTCGGAGTGTGTCGTCTTGCTTGGGGACGAGGATTACCGGAACGGCGCACGGACTCAAGCTTTCACGAACATGTCCCTTGGCGAGGAGTTCTTGAATTTGGCGCTCGATCTCCTTTGTCTCCTCGGGGTTGGTGCGGTATGGCGCTCTATTGGGTAGAGGGGCACCGGGAATGAGGTCGATGCGATGCTCGATTCCACGGAGGGGAGGAAGGCCTTGAGGTAGCTCATCCGGAAAGACATCTTTGAATTCCTGCAAAATAGACAACATAGACGGAGGAACTTGGGTTAAGTCGTTAGTGTCTTTGCCATCTCCTTTGCATAAGAGCACGAAGTGGAAAGTGGATGGGTTTGCTCTCACTTCTCTCATCTCACTTTTGGTGGCTAACAAGACTACGCCGGGACTCACTCTTTTCCCTTTCTCACTCATATTTGGCTTGTGGCTCTCACTCACGTGAATGTGGTTCGCTCTCTCACCACTCAACTCACTAGAGGATTGTTTATCTTGCGCTCGTACAATTGTCTTGGCATTGTCGGCGATAATTTGGCTTGGAGTCATTGGGCGGAGCACTAGGATCTTATTGTTCCATTTGAAGCTATAGTAGTTGGTGCGCCCATCATGAGTAGCGGCCTTGTCAAATTGCCAAGGGCGGCCAAGAAGTAAGTGGCAAACCGACATTGGTACCACATCACAATCCACCGTGTCCTCGTAAGAGCCAATCTTGAAGGATACTTGAACCGTGTGTTGGATCCTCACGGTGCCGGAGTCACTAAGCCATTGCACATGGTAAGGATTGGGGTGCTTCTTGTACGTCAAGTTGAGTTTCTCACATAGCTCCTTGCTTGCCAAGTTGTGACAACTCCCACCATCAATGATTACCTTGATTGATTTGCCGTTGATGCCGACCTTGGTTTGGAACAAGTTGCATCTTTGAGCGTCATCACCTTGGTTGATTGTAGTCAAGACTCGAGTGACAACTAGAGTGGGGTTGGGGTCACCATCACAATAGATGTAGTCATCGTCGTCATCCAAGCTTTGCATCGTGGCCACCTTGTTCAATGCATGGTACTCATCTTCACTCATGGACTCATAGTCTCCATTGTCATTGACTATCATCACCTTCTTGTTGGTGCATTCAAATGACTTGTGCCCTTGACCTCCACACTTGTAGCAAGTGATATATGACTTGACGGCTTGTGGTGAGGGCGTCGTCTTCTTGGAAGTGGTAGTGGGTTGCGGTGTAGAACTTTTGGCATTGCCTTGAGCTTGGACTTGAGTCATGGGTTGTGTTGATGATGAAGCTCTAGTGGCGAAGAAGGACTTGGCCTTGACATACTTGAGCTCTTCGGCGACTTGGCGCTCGGCCTTCATGGCTTGATGAACTAGCTCAACAAGGTTCTCATAAGGTTGGAATTCCACTATCTTCTTGATGGGGTACGTGAGGCCGTTCAAGAAACGTGCCATTGATTGTTCCTCGGACTCTACAATGTGTGCACGGGAGAGAGTGGACTCCATCTCCTTGTAGTACTCGTCGACCGTCTTGAGACCTTGCTTGAGTTCTTGTAGCTTCTTGTACAAATCGCGTGCATAATGATGTGGCACAAAGCGCTTGTGCATTTCCTTCTTCATGTCATTCCATGTGTCTATTGGGTCTTCAAAGGATGCTTGGAGTTGTTCCCACCATAGTTGCGCATAGCCTTCAAACTCGAGGGATGCGAGGTCAACTCGTTTGTCTTGCGGCACCTTGTAGACTCGAAATAGTTTGGAGACCTTGGATTCCCATGCAATATAGTCTTCCGGGTCGTTGGTGCCATGGAACTTAGGAAT
Source organism: Puccinellia tenuiflora (assembly GCA_012064385.1). Lineage (NCBI taxonomy): Eukaryota > Viridiplantae > Streptophyta > Magnoliopsida > Poales > Poaceae > Puccinellia > Puccinellia tenuiflora. The sequence continues at coordinate 453,876 of QRDG01000531.1, read as the reverse complement.
GACGAGCTTGGGAGGATTGAAACGGTTCTTGCGATCATCCTCATCATCATCATCATCATGGTGGCGATGGCGGTCTCGGTGACGATGTCTTGGGTGGTGGCGTGGAACATAATCCTCGTCATCTTCAATATCAACATGATTGTCGGCCAATGGCACTCGGCGGGCTCGATGTGGAGGTAGCTCATGACGATGATGTCGATTGTCCTCATGTAGGTGTAGGGGATCCAAGTTAACATTTGGAATTGGAATTTCTTGTCGAGGACGAGCTTGATGAAGTGGAGGGTTGATGTTCGCTTGAGGGCGAGGCGCTTCTTGACGATGTTGGTCTTGGTGTTGGTGATGGTCCAAGTTCGCTTGTGGAGGAGGTATGTCGTGGTGTTGACCTTGACCAATCTCACTTGGACCTTTGCTTCTTGCGTTGGAACGATGTGAAGACCTTGAGCTTGATCTCGAAGAGTGCCGGTGTTGTCTTTCGAGAAGCAACCCCTCGATACGCATGGAACGCGCGTTGTTCTCACGTTGGTCATCTTGTATTTGAGCGAAGCGCTCAGCGTTTTCACGTTGCGCGGCCTGATGGCGCTCTTCATAGCGTCGTACGTTGTCGTCGATGTACCTCCTAAGGGCCTCCGCTTGTTTGCCGAAGTCGACGTCTTGTTCTTCCCTAGCCATGAGAAGCAAACACAAGTGATATGTGGAATATGTGGTGGCTAAAAAAAACCGCTCTTACCTTTGGTTGATAATATTGGACAAGTGGGCTTGCCGTCCGAGACAATGGTGTCACAAGAGTAAGAGTGTTTGTTTAGCAATCCAAAAGCGACCCACACACACACTTATGAGGAGCTTGGGTATGGTAAAGTGGCAAGAAATCGAAACGAAACCAACGAAAAGGCTATTGCAAGAAGTGGAGGATAACCACAAGGACCACGAAACAAAAGAGATTAACCACACAATCCGAGAAACAAAAGAGACTCACACGTGGAGACAAACGTGGATGGTGCGACTATAGGGAGGAGCAACTTGGACCTAACGAAGACTATGCTCGTGCCGCACCACCTCTCGAAGGACAACTAGCTCAAGTGTATGGGAAAGAGCACCCGATTTGCACAAGTGTGCCCATTTCTCTATTGGTTATTGGAGCTTGAGGATGACTAGGATCACGGCTCGGCTTTTTTTTTTTTGAATCTTTTCTATTTCTCTTTTGCTTTTATGCTTTTGCCCGAGCCGAGTCCGCTACAACTAGATGCTCACAAGATTATGATATGGTCACTTGGGGTCACACAAGTGCAATGCTCACACTATGAAGAGCTAGCTCCTAGGAAAAAGTTTCGCGAAATGGAAAGGGATGTGTCGGAAGCTATACCTTTGATGTCGTCGAGGTAGCGATGAAGCGACACGAAGATGAAGTCGGTGAATAGTCGTGCGGCGGTAGCACCGGCCGAACGGGCGGTAAGACCGATTGCGGGCGGTAGTAACGGCCGTTCGGACGGTAGTACCGCCGGCGACGAATTGCGCGGCACGCTTGGGCTTGGAGCGGAAAAGGCCTCCGGAAAACACCAACGGAAAGTGGGGAAAAGGTCTTAAGCACGAGATCCGTGGATCAAAACCACAAATCGCTCACCAAATCGAAAGATCGAACGAAATCCATATGGGCTAATTTTTTTTTTGAATTTTCGAAATTGGTATGGGAAAGAAAAATTTTGGTGGACAAATGGCTAATAAAAGGTGGAAACACGATCCAAATCCGTGGAAACCCTTGCTCTTGATACCAAATGATGTAGGGCTAGGCCCGATCTTCACGGATTTGAGGGGGAGGGGGAAACGGGGAGAACACGAAGAACACGAGGGGAAACGAGGGAGATTCGTGGGCAAAACACAAGGATAACTAGCAAATCCTGCTAAGAACTCCACCCAACAACAAACCCTCAAAAAGGTAGCCTTTGGATCGAAGAATCAAAGCCAAACTTACTCTTGTTGGAACCGATTGCTCTTACCGGCCGGTCCACCGATCCAATAGAATCACCGCAGTGAAAGATTGGTTTGCACTACTAGAGACACCGCAGTGAAAGAGTAGCAACAACAAGATCTACCTCAACGAGGCACCCTAGCTACGAGGGAGGAGGAGCATAGCTCACACAAGTATCAGATTCAGTCCGCCCTCGAAATGGGGAAAGTGGAAAGCTATTTATAGTCTATTACAAAACGGGGCAGGAAAGGTGGGGAACCGGCCTGGGGGCCGGCCTAGGCCGGCCTCTGGTGGGGAACCGGCCTGGGGGCCGGCCTAGGCCGGCCTGGAGGCCGGCCGGCTCAGGTGGGTGACCGGCCTGGGGGCCGGCCTAGGCCGGCCTGGAGGCCGGCTGGGAGGCCGGCGCGGGGGCCGGCGGCGTCGGGGTGTGGCCCGGCCTGGGGGCCGGCCTGGGCCGGTATGGAGGCCGGCGGCTTCTGGTGGGTGCCCGGCCTGGAGGCCGGCCTGGGCCGGTTGGGAGGCCGGTCGCCTCGGGTTGGAGCCCGGCCTTGGGGCCGGCCTAGGCCGGCTGGGAGGCCGGCCACCCTGCCTTCGCATCTTCCCTCCTCTTCTTGTCCATCTTCTTGGATCTCCTCTTGTCCATCTTCTCCATCATCTTGGACCTTCTCTTGGTCATCTCCTTGACTCCATTGTGGGCCATCTTCCGGGTGGATCCTGAGTATGCACAAGGTACCGGCATGAAGTAGCAAACCATTCAAAGGAAGGTCGAGATCACACATCGAGAGGAGCGAGGTCACCTTTTCATGAAGAGCCTTGACTCTTGATCTTGTCATTGGGCCATTTGGCATGGTGTCCATGGTGTTGTCCACATGTGGGGCTACATCATAGGGGGGAGGAATTCGACCAACGGCCGAGAGGCGGGAGCGTGCTCATCATCGGCGATTGGAGGCTTCCCGGGAGGCAATACTCGATGGGGAGAGGGCTGAGGGGGAGAGCGAGGTGGTGCCGTGCTTGGAGGCAGCCGGGGGCTCTTTTTATAGCCTCCCGAGGTTGGGGTCCGGACGGGAGCTCGCGGCGAGGTGGCGGGACGAGGAGGTCATGGCAGGGGGAGACGACGGACGGCGCGTCATCGGTGTAGCGTCCAGGCCTTGCTGTCGACGCGAAACCCGGGCCGGGGATAGGACCTGGGGGTGGCGTGGCCTTGTGGCGGGTGGGGCGCTCAGGCGGCCATGGCGTGTCGACGGGCATCCCATCGATGGTGTAGAAGCGGCGCGTCACCGTGCGGGGTGGAGCACTAGCTGGACGACGGGATTCGCCGGGCGGGGATAGGCACGAGCGGAAGTCCTGGTCACTGCTGGGGGGAAGTCCCGCGGAGGGTCCTGTGCGAGCGGCGCGTCGTCATGCGGCCGATGGCGCACGGGAGGGGATGGGGAGTGACGCGTGGTGGCTTGGGTCGAGGGAGGGATGGGGAAGAGGGGACGCGCGAGAGGAAGCAGCGGGGAGGGCTGACGGCGGCGACCACAACCTGGCGGCCCGGCCGGGCATGTCCATGCCGGCGGTGGCCACGGTTCTGGCCATGCCGATATCGGCATGGGCTTGTTTCTCTCATCCTACAGACCAAAAGGAAAAACTATCCGTGTCACCTTGCGCCAAATTCAAAATCCTACAATTTTGCAGTACAAAGTTTTCCCAAAATCCAAACTTGGTCTATACAAAAATTTCATCGAACACTTCTTGTCAGAAATAGAAAACATCTTTTGGGGCTTTAAAAAAATGGGATTGAGGCAGGAAAATTTCCTGAGATAGGTAATGGTTATGGGTACCTATTTTGGGGATTTTTCTGACCAGGATAATTGAATTTATATGCTCTAAAAAATAATTGGGGGTTTAGGCAGAAACAAAGTAAGGAAAAGGTCAAATATTTATTAACAAGGTATGTGATATTTTTGCATATTTGGGTTGCATACTGGTTAGGGATCCACCCTGAATTTTTTTAGAATTTTTGAAGATGGTCTTGACATACTTCCTTTGGAAAGCTAGGGTTTTGGGGTTTTTATGCAGAAAACAAATTAGGGAAAATGTCCAATCTTTTCTTAACAAGTCACCCAATATTTTTGCATAAAGGGGTTCTACTCTAGCTGGGGATCACTCTGGAATTTTTGGGGAATTTTTGAAGTCACCCTTGGCACTCTTCCCTTGGAAGGCTAGGGTTCAGGCCTTTTTGTATTTAAAGAAAAGAAAAATCTTTTGAGAATCTTGGAGTTTTGGAAATGTAGAAGAAAATAGAGGTGCAAAAATCATAAGATCCAAATTCAAATTCAAATTTTTGGTTTTGTGCAAAACAATTTAAAGGGTCAAAATTTCGGGATGTTACATTCCTGTGCTATGGTCGTTGCGCACCACTCCGAACCGGGTGAACATACCCTGTTTCACGATTTCGGATATGCTCTGAGCTATCCGTATCTCGAGGTTGAAAAGCCAACTAGACGGTATTTTACTACTAAATCATTGAGCACCAGGGAAACACCCTTTAACCTGGTATACAGAGTGGAAGCGGTGCTGCTGACCGAGCTCAAGTACGGTTCTCCTCGGACCCGCAGCTACAATGAAGAAACTCAGCGTGAGTCCAGGACCGATGACGTCAATTTTCTAGAAGAAGTTCGCTGCTGGGCAGCCATAAGATACGCGCGATACCAGCAGGGCCTTCGACGCTATCATAATCAACGAGTTCGACCCTGGGAGTTGAAGTAAGGGGACTGGGTTCTCTGATGCAAGCAGAAGACCAAAGGAATGAATAAGTTCTCATCACCATGGGAAAGATGCCCTTACCTGGTGGTGCGTGTCCTCAGGCTGGGCGTCGCCCGCCTGGAGACAGAGGAAAGGGTTCAAGTGAAGAACTTATGGAAATTGAGCATCTTCGGCGGTACCACCTCCAGAAGTACTACCCGTAAGGCGCATGCAGGACGGGACCGACCCGTGTCGTAGGGTGCCGAAATCGCACCATTCAGGCCGCAAGCGTGTCTGGATGGCCCCGTGTGTAAACCGCTGGAGTGCCCAACCCCATCGCAAGATGGAAAACAGCGCTGGTGCTGTAATCACACGGGCAAATGAGCAAGCGTGTCCAGGATGGCCCCGTGTGTAAACCGCTGCACCCCGGGGGTTTCTCCCAAAAATCTTCCGTGAACAAAGGAGACCTGCTTTTCTTTGTTCACCATGTGGCTTTCGCAATCAAACCTTTGCCTTTTCGATCGATCTGTTTTGGTCTTAGTTTCGAAAGGACCCGGAGGCTTGGGCCGGTTAGGGTTGTGCCCAGGAAACCGGAAGTCATGATCACGGTTGATTCTGAACCCAGGTCTTTGTTTTGATGCATATCTCAGAAAGAAAACAAGGGGGGTGCATGCCACCACGTTTTCCAGAAATTTCAATGATTTGAGTTCTTTTTTCGGTCCCCTCAAGGAGCCCAGGAGAAATGTATTAGTGCAACAAAGCAACCGGCAACAACGGTATCAGATAAGTCAACCCGAACTACAGCTTATTTGGACCGGTAAGCTGTCAAAGGGGTGAAGTACCCCGGCAGATCCAGATTTATTTATAGGACGCAAAAGGAAGGAAAAAGCTGCCAAGTGGAGGAGTCCACTAGTCGGAGTCCTCACCGCTGCTGAAGCCGGAGAGGGGGGAGCCATCGGAGTCGGCATCCACCTTCTTCCGGCAAAGGTGGGTATCAAACATCTTCCCCACCAACGGGCCGTCACCCAGGAACTCAAAGACCAGGAGATATCCCGGCCGCAATCCGCGAGCCTCGGTGAAGTCGCACCAGGCTTCCCCGAGGGTCATGTGGCCGACACCGTCGAAGATGACCTCCACCATCCAGACAGCGTCGCTTCCCACCATATGAATCTCTAGGAAACGAGGCCTACGCCCTTGGAGCACGCGGGAGAGCTTCTCCGGCATGTGGAGGCAGGGACCAAGAGACTGGTCTGGGAGCTGGAGGGCGAACTTGAAGCTGTGGAGGTCAGCGTAGGGACCCTAATGGATCGGCATTGGCGGTGGCGGAGGAGGCACTGGCTGAGCATCCGCTCGATGGGCTTCGCTCCGGCCGCCACGACCACGACCGCGGGGGCGTCCTCTGTCCGTGCCGCACCGGAGGAGGGGATCCTTCGCTCGATGAAGACACGGCCACTCGCAGGCTCTGGCGACCTCGGGCCACACCCCAGTTGAGTAGCGCCCTCCTCGCCGCTGCACCGAATGACTCGGACAGAGGGGAGGAGCTGCGAGTGACTCGCATTGGGGAGCAGGCTATGGGGACAGTGCAAGCCTGGTGGTGGAAGGAAGAAGACGAAGGAAAGCAATGGAGGACACGTCCGGTGAGGTCTCTCATTTATACCCGAGCCAAAGGCGAACTGCCCGGGCATCGCCCGCGCACCACTCAGTTGTTGGACTACGTGCGCGCCACGTAGTGGGAAAGCGCTGCGCAGGGTATTGGAGATAAGGCAGGGAAAAGCCGAGGCGGCATGAGGGGAAGATTCGTCATCCGAGGCAAAGACTACTCAAGTGCCAGTGCCATGACAGATCGGGCCCACATGCAACAGAGCGGATCTTCAGAGCGGCCCACACTATGGCAGGACGTGGCTCGGCAGGCCAGGAGTCGACGCTGTTGTGTCACATTCGGGGGCTACTGTCGACACCCCGCCCTCCGGGGGTGTCATGATCAACGAAAGTGTGGGTCGTCACAATACATATCAAGACTCCCGGGAGCTATGCGGGGGAGCAACAAGAAGACAGCCCTACCCGGGGGCTCCACCCGGGAAGAAGAAGCAGGCGTCGGCACGAACCATCTGTAGCATGCCAGTACAGCCGGCAGGCTGGTCGGCTGGGCAGGGTTGGACAAGACGACCTACCTGCCAGGTTCAGAGGATAGGCACGGCGCGTGGTAAGTACGAAGACGAGCTGGCATCCGGTGGCCGCCTAGCGGTGACACCCGTCCCCTGAGGTGGCGACGCCTCCGCAAGGTGTCATCCATGCAGGCGTCGGAGCTGTGGAAGACTTTGCCAGTATAAAAAGAGGAAGAAGGCAGAAGGAAAGGACAGTTGAAAAAACCTGAGTCATCAGATAGGGAAAGAGAAGAGAGAAGTAGTCCCCGGGAAGGAGAGCCAATGGAGGGAGAAAGTTAGATTCATCCACTTGTACTCAATCACCACCCCCAAATTAATATCAGATCAGACATGCAGGACGTAGGGCCTCTCCGGATGGCCTGAACCTGGGTAAACTCTCATGTGTTCTCAGTTGCGTGCAACCAATACCCCTGTCGTCCGTGAGAGAACTCCCCGCGCCCGCTTCCGAACAGTCGACAGGGGAGCCCGCCGAACTCTCCGGTGTCTGCGTTTTGACACGCAACACACACAATGCTAGAAAATGTAACTAGTGGGATCATGTGATCTCATGGTATGGTAAGCATATAGCTTTGTGAAATAACCCATATATATGTGTGTGGTATTTCTATGTGTGGTTAGGTATCTTTACATGGGCTTGCGTCGAAAGGAAGACTTCATATAGCCCATGGAGATGACGTCAAGTGGTGATCGTCGTCATGGTTGAAGTGCAAGTTCAAAATGAGCATCTCGAGGAGATCATATTCTTGATACTTGCCACCCTCTTGGAGATAATGGCCAAGTGAATATGTGCCTAAAAGAGGTTCTCCCATAGTGGAGTATGGGGAGCAACATGTGAGTCTTCACCGAGCGGATCGTAATCAAGAAAGGTGATCCAACGTGGAAGTTATGATCGTCATCATCTAGCTCAAGTGGAATGCACAAGTCAAAGGTAGGATCTTGATAGGTTTTCTATTTTGCCGGTCTCATGGTGGTGTTGGGAGACCGGGTTATAGGATAGATAACCGTACTATCAAGAGGGGCTCTCAAGTAAGTAACTTGATCGTATCAATCGTAGAGAGCACAAAACTTTGAATATGTGGCATCATCTCTATTGGTTCTTATTTGGATTTTCTCCATGTTTAGTTTTAGAGCTTGTCGTGATCTTCAAGACAAGGTCAAGTTCATCAAAAACGGATTTCGCATGAAAAAAAAACTTATTAAGTTTTTTATACTCCCTCCGATCCATAATAAGTGTCGGAGATTTAGTACTAGTCTAGTACAAAGTTTGTACTAAATTACCGACACTTGTTTTGGATCGGAGGGAGTATTAGAGGTGTACCGGTTATTGTTTTATAGAGAGGTTTACTCTTTACCCATTTGGTTTTACTCTCCCTTGTTGGACTATGATGTTTCTCTGCATAATCTTGTAGTGCTCATTGTAGCGATTCCAACGTGTCTAAGATCATCAACAACAGAGTTTCTATGCAAAAGATATCACGTTTCTCGTGCATGTGTTTCTGCTTTTTTACGTTCTGTATAGGTTTCGGAATCCATCCGGAAAATTCTGGATCTATTCCGGACGAATCGAAAAACTGCATAACGGGAAGAATTCTTTTTGACCTATAAAAGGGGGCCTCTTCCCCGAAGTTCCCCAACTCTTGAGCACAGTTTTGACCTCCATGCTTGACACTCTAAACCTTGCCCTTCTGTCAAACCCTTGATGTAGCCCCACGTGTGGACAACACCATGGCCAACACGCCTACGGGACCGATAACAAGATCAGGAGCAAAGGCTATGCAAGATAAGGTGAACTCACTCCTATCCTCGAATCAATTCAATTTCTCCATGGATGGCTTGCTACCTCAAGTGGATACCTTGTGCATACTCAGGACCCACCTTGGTGACGACCTACAATGGAGATGAGAAGATGAGCAAGAGATTGTCCAAGATGATGGAGAAGATGACCAAGAGGAGATCCCAAAAGATGGTCAAGGAGAGGAAGAAGGAGGTGGAGACAGGCTGGCCGGCCTCCAGCCCGGCCTAGGCCGCCCCCCAGGCCGGCCACCCACCAGAGCCAGCCGGCCTCCCAGCCGGCCCAGGCCGGCCCCCAGGCCGGCTACCCACCAGTGCCCGCCGGCCTAAGCCGGCCCACAGGCCTGTTCCCCACCTGCGCCCGCCGGCCTCCCAGCTGGCCTAGGCCGGCCAACAGGCCGGTCTCCCGCATTTCTGCCCCGTTTTGTACTACGCCTATAAATACCCCCTGCCTCCCTCAGATCTAGGGTTAGACTAAAATTGAGACTTGTGAGCCATGCTCCTCATCCCTCTGTGCTAGGGTTCCTCTTTGAGGATGGATCTTGTTGTTGCTACTCTTTCACTTATGTGTCTCTAGTAGTGCAAACCAATCTTTCACTGCGGTGATTCTACTGGATCGGTGGACCGGCCGGTAAGAGCAATCGGTTTCATTAAGAGTAAGATTGGCTTTGATTCTTCGATCCAAAGGCTTCTCTTGTGAGGGTTGTTGTTGGGTGGAGATCTCTGCAGGTTTTGCTAGTTATTCTCTTTGTTTGCCCACGATTTCCCCCGATTCCCACCTAGTGTTCATTGTGTTCATCGTGTTCTTCGCGTTCTTCCCCATTTCCCCCTCAAATCCGTGAAGATCGGGCCAACCCCTACATCATAATGTATCAAGAGCAAGGGTTTCCACGGATTTGGATCGTGTTTCGACCTTTTATTAGCCATTTTCCACCAAAAATTTTCTTTCCCATACCAAATTCGAAAATTCACAAAACAATAGCCCATATGGATTTCGTTCGATCTCTCGATTTGGTGAGCGATTTGTGGTTTTGATCCACGGATCTAGTGCTTAAGACCTTTCCCCACCTTCCTTTGGTGTTCCCTTGTGCCAATTTCGCCCAAAATTCATCGGATTGAAGATTTCTCGGAGCCAATTCTGCTCCCAGCTAAAGAAGCCCATGCAGTTTCGAGTCCACCGGTACTACCGCCAGCACGCGTCTTCACCGACGTGCGTTTCGTGTCGCTTCCTCGACGCAACCAAAGGTAAAACTTACGACACATCCTTTTCCTTTTCGCGAAACTTTTTCCTAGGAGCTAGTTCTTCAAAGTGTGAGCATTGCACTAGTGTGACACCAAGTAGGCATATCATAATCTTGCGAGCATCAATGTGCAGCGGACTCGGTTCGGGCAAAAGCATAAAGCAAAAAGAGAAAATAGAAAAGATTCAAAAAAAAGAAAATAGAAAAGCCGAGCCGTGATCCTAGTCCTCTTTACCACATCAACGTCCTAATAGAGAAATGTGTCCACTTGTGTAAATCGGGTGCTCCATCCTATACACTTGAGCTAGTTGTCCTTCGAGCGGTGGTGCGGCACGAGCTTAGTATTTGTTAGGTCCAAGTTGCTCATCCCTATAGTCGCACCATCCACGTTTGTCTCCACGTGTGAGTTTTCTTTGTTTCTTGGATTGTGTGGTTAGTCTCTTTTGCCTCTTCATCTTTGTGGTTATCCTCCACTTTTTGCAATAGCCTTATCATTTGCTTCGTTTCGATTTCTTCTCACTTTGCCATACCTAAGCTCCTCATAAGTGTGTGCGTAAGTCGCTTTTGGATTGCTAATCAAATCACTCTTACTCATGTGATACCTTTGTCTCGGAAGGCAACGTCCACTTGTCCAATACTATCAACCAAAGGTAAGAGCGGTTATTAGCCACCACATATTCCACATATCACTTGTGTTTGCTTGTCATGGCTAGGGAAGAACAAGACGCCGGCATGAGCAAGCAAGAGGAGGCTCTCAAGAGGTACATCGACGACAACTTACGCCGATATGAGGAGCGCCATCATGCCGCGCAACGTGAAAACAATGAGCGTTTCACTCAAATACAAGATGCTCAACGCGAGAACAATGAGTGTTCCGTTCGCCTCGAGGAGTCGATGAGTAAGCTTCTCGAAAGACGAAACCGGCACTCCTCAAGGTCAAGCTCAAGGTCTTCACACCGTTCCGACGCAAGAAGCAAAGTTCCAAGTGAGGTTGGTCAAGGTTCACGCCACGAGCGCCATCGCCACGAGATACCCCATCAACAAGCGAACTTGGATCCTCAACAACACCAAGATCGCCATCGTCAAGAAATACCCAATCAAGAGCGCCATCACCAAGAGATGCCTCATCAACATGCGAACTTGGATCATCAACAACACCAAGATCACCATCGTCAAGCGATACCAAATCAAGAGTGCCATCGCCAAGAGATGCCTCATCAACAAGCAAACTTGGATCCTCAACAACGCCATGATCAACATCGTCACAACATACCAATACAAAATGCTAACTTGGACCCCCCACACCGCCACGTGGATAATCGACATCATCGTCATGACCTACCTCCACATCGCACCCAACGAGTGCCATTGGCTGATAATCATGTTGATCTTGACGACGATGAGGATTATGTTCCACGCCACCAACCAAGGCATCGTCACCGAGACCGCCATCGCCACCATGATGATGATGATGAGGATGAGCACAAAAACCATTTCAATCCTCCCAAGCTCGTCATTCCTAAGTTCCATGGCACCAACGACCCGGAGGACTATATTGCATGGGAATCCAAGGTCTCCAAACTATTTCGCGTCTACAAGGTGCCACAAGATAAACGAGTTGACCTCGCATCCCTAGAGCTCGAAGGCTATGTGCAACTATAGTGGGAACAACTCCAAGAATCCTTCGAAGACCCAATCGACACATGGAATGACATGAAGAAGGAAATGCACAAGCGTTTTGTGCCACATCACTATGCGCGCGATTTGTACAAGAAGCTACAAGAACTCGACAAGGTCTCAATATGGTTGACACGAGTACTACAAGGAGATGGAGTCAACTCTCTCTCTCGCGCAAACATTGTCGAGTCCGAGGAACAATCAATAGCACGCTTCTTGAACGGCCTCACGTACCCCATAAAGAAGATAGTGGAATTCCAACCGTATGAGAACCTTGTTGACCTACTTCACCAAGCCATGAAGGCAGAGCGCCAAGTCGCGGAAGAGCTCAAGTATGTCAAGGCCAAGTCATTCTTTGCCACTAGAGCTTCATCATCAAGACAACCCACGACTCCAGTCCACGCTCAAGGCAATGTCAAAGGTTCTACACCTCAACCCCCAACCACTTCCAAGAAGACGACGCCCTCACCCCAAGCCGCCAAGTCATATATCACTTGCTACAAGTGTGGAGGTCAAGGGCACAAGTCATTTGAGTGCACCAACAAGAAGGTGATGATCGTCAATGACAATGGAGACTATGAGTCTATGAGCGAAGACGAGTACCACGCCTTCAACAAGGTAGCCACGATGCAAAGCTTGGATGAAGATGATGAATACATCTATTGTGATGGTGATCCCAACCCCACTCTAGTTGTCACTCGAGTCTTGAATACAATCAACCAAGGTGATGACGTCCAACGATGCAACTTGTTCCAAACAAAAGCCGGCATCAATGGCAAATCAATCAAGGTAATCATCGATGGTGGGAGTTGTCACAACTTGGAAAGCAAGGAGCTATGAGAGAAACTCAACTTGACGTACAAGAAGCTCCCAAATCCTTACCATGTGCAATGGCTTAGTGACTCCTTCAAGATTGGCTCCTACGAGGACACGGTGGATTGTGATGTGGTTCCAATGTCGGTTTGCCACTTACTCCTTGTCCGTCCTTAGCAATTTGACAAGGCCGTCACTCATGATGGGCGCACCAACTACTATAACTTAAAATGGAACAATAAGATCCTAGTGCTCCGCCCAATGACTCCAAGCCAAATTATTGCCGATAATGCCAAGACCCTTGAGAGAGTGCAACGAACACAATCCTCTAGTGAGTTGAGTGGTGAGAGAGAGACCCACAACCACGTGAGTGAGAGCCACAAGCCAAATATGAGTGAGAAAGGGAAAAGAGTGAGCCCCGACGTAGTCCTATTAGCCACCAAAAGTGAGATGAGGGAAGTGAGAGCAAACCCATCCACTTTCCACTTTGTGCTCTTATGCAAAGGAGATGGAAAAGATACTAACGACTTAACAAAAGTTCCTCCATCTATGTTGTCTATTTTGCAGGAATTCGAAGATGTCTTTCCGGATGAGCTCCCTCAAGGACTCCCTCCACTACGTGGAATCGAGCATCGCATCATCCTCATTCCCGGCGCTCCTCTACCCAATAGAGCACCTTACCGCACCAACCCCGAGGAGACAAAAGAGATTGAGTGCCAAATTCAAGAACTCCTTGCCAAGGGACATGTTCGTGAAAGCTTGAGTTCGTGCGCCGTTCCGGTCATCCTCGTCCCCAAGCAAGACGACACATTGCGCATGTGCATGGATTGTCGTCCCATCAACAATATAACGGTGAGGTATCAACACCCTATTCCACGACTTGATGACATGTTAGATGAGCTTAGTGGTGCCACTATTTTCTCCAAGATCGATTTGAAAAGTGGCTATCACCAGATTCGTATGCATGAAGGAGATGAATGGAAAACGGCTTTCAAAACTAGACTTGGTCTTTATGAATGGCTTGTGATGCCCTTTGGTCTTTCCAATGCTCCTTCAACTTTTATGCGTCTTATGAATCACGTCTTGCGCACTTTCATTGGCAAGTTTGTGGTTGTCTACTTTGATGACATCCTTGTTTATAGCAAATCCTTGCATGAACATGTCGACCATGTCAAGCAAGTTTTGTTGGCCCTTCGTAATGCTTCGCTCTTTGCCAACCTAAAGAAATGCACCTTTTGCACCGACAAGCTTGTGTTTTGGGGTTATGTGGTTTCTTCCAAAGGGATTGAAGTTGACACCTCTAAGATTGAGGCATTCACCAATTGGCCACCGCCAACTAATCTTGCTCAACTTCGTAGCGCACTTGGTTTGTTTGGGTTTTACCGTCGATTTGTGAAAGATTTTAGCACAATTGCTTGCCCTTTGAATGAGCTTAGGAGAAAGAATGTACCCTTCATTTGTGGCAATGCTCAAGAATCGGCTTTCATTGAACTTAAGAAGTGATTGACCGAAGCTCCTTTACTTGCTTTGCCGGATTTCTCGAAAACTTTTTAGCTTGAATGTGATGCTAGTGGCCTTGGCATCTGTGGCGTTCTCATGCAATGTGGACGTCCCGCAGCCTACTATAGCGAGAAACTAGATGGTGCTCGCCTAAACTACCCAATTTATGAAAAGGAGTTATATGCCTTAGTCCGTGTCTTGGAAGTTTGGCAACACTACCTTTGGCCAAAAGAGTTTGTCATTCATTCTGACCATGAGTCTTTGAAGTATTTGAAAACCCAAGCCCACTTAAACAAGAGGCATGCCAATGGGTTGAATTCATCGAATCTTTTCCTTACGTTGTGAAGTACAAGAAAGGCAAGGACAATATAGTCGCAGATGCTCTCTCCCGCAAGATGATTTTACTCACCCAACTTGAAATCAATGTTTTGGGCCTTGATGACCTTAATGAACTTTATACCTCCGATTCTTTCTTTGGTCCTATATTCGCAAAATGCACAATTGACAAAGGATGCGATGATTTATATACTTGCATAAGGGTTTCTTGTTTAAGGCTAACAAACTATGCATTCCCGAGTCCTCGCTCCGTTTGTTGCTTTTGAAGGAATCACATGGAGGGGGCCTCATGGGACACTTTGACCGTGACAAGACGCTTGCCATGTTATCTACACACTACTTTTGGCCACGGATGACGCGTGATGTGGAGCGCTTGGTGCGTCGTTGCCCAACTTGTGTCAAAGCTAAGTCCACTTTAAACTCCCATGGTCTTTATATGCCTTTACCAATACCACACACACCTTGGTCCGACATTAGCATGGATTTTGTATTAGGTTTACCTCGAACAAAAAATGGCAAAGATTCCATATTTGTTGTTGTCGATCGCTTCTCCAAAATGGCACACTTCATTCCTTACAACAAGACAAACGATGCTTCACACATTGCAACTTTGTTCTTTAGGGAAATCGTTCGTCTTCATGGAGTGCCGAAGACCATTGTTTCGGACCGCCATGTCAACTTCACAAGCTACTTTTGGAAGGCATTGATGGCAAAGCTTGGCGTCAAGCTACTCTTCTCCACCGCTTACCACCCACAAACCGATGGCCAAATCGAAGTGGTGAATCGAAGCCTCTCAACACTACTCCGCGTCCTGATCAAGCCAAACTTGAAGAATTGGGAAGAATGCATCCCACATGCCGATTTCGCCTACAATCGTGCGACACACCGTGCAACGAACCGGAGTCCCTTTGAGATTGTCTATGGGTTCAACCCCAACACCGCCCTAGACATCCTCCCGCTTCCTCTTCACGACCGCGTCGACATGGACTTCAACAAGCGTGCCAACTTCATCAAGCAACGTCATGAATCAACTCGCGACACACTCAAGGAGTACAACGCAAGCCATGCAACCAAGATAAACAAGTCCAAGAAACCATTGGTGTTCCAAGAAGGTGACCTTGTGTGGCTACACTTACGAAAGGACCGGTTTCCAAATGAGCGCAAGTCTAAGCTGTCACCACGAGGAGATGGCCCCTTCAAGATCCTCAAGCGCATCAACGACAACGCATACAAGGTAGACATTCCCCAATCCAAGTACATGGTGGATGATACGTTCAACATCTCTGACCTATCGCCGTACCATGGAGAGGCAAGTGATGTGGAAGATAACGAGTCGAGGACGACTCTTTCCCAAGGGGGGGATATGATGTAGCCCCACATGTGGACAACACCATGGCCAACACGCCTACGGGCCCGATAACAAGATCAAGAGCAAAGGCTATGCAAGATAAGGTGAACTCACTCCTATCCTCGAATCAATTCAATTTCTCCATGGATGGCTTGCTACCTCAAGTGGATACCTTGTGCATACTCAGGACCCACCTTGGCGACGACCTACAATGGAGGGGAGAAGATGAGCAAGAGAAGGTCCAAGATGATGGAGAAGATGACCAAGAGGAGATCCCAGAAGATGGTCAAGGAGAGGAAGAAGGAGGCGGAGACAGGTTGGCCGGCCTCCAGCCCGGCATAGGCCGGCCCCCAGGCCGGCCCCCAGGCCGGCTACCCACCAGTGCCCGCCGGCCTCCCAGCCGACCTAGGCCGGCCCCAAGGCCGGTCCCTCTCCCGCGCCCATCGGCCTCCCAGCCAGCCTAGGCCGGCCCACAGGCCAGTTCCCCACCTGTGCCCGCCGGCCTCCCAGCCGGCCTAGGCCGGCCTCCCGCATTTCTGCCCCGTATTGTACTACACCTATAAATACCCCCTTCCTCCCTGATCTAGGGTTAGACTAAAATTGAGACTTGTGAGCCATGCTCCTCATCCCTCTGTGCTAGGGTTCCTCTTTGAGGATGGATCTTGTTGTTGCTACTCTTTCACTTAGGTGTCTCTAGTAGTGCAAACCAATCTTTCACTGCGGTGATTCTATTGGATCGGTGGACCGGCCGGTAAGAGCAATCAGTTTCATTAAGAGTAAGATTGGCTTTGTTTCTTCGATCCAAAGGCTTCTCTTGTGAGGGTTGTTGTTGGGTGGAGATCTATGCAGGTTTTGCTAGTTATCTTCTTTGTTTTCCCACGATTTCCCCCGATTCCCACCTTGTGTTCATCATGTTCATCATGTTCTTCGTGTTCTTCCCCGTTTCCCCCTCAAATCCATGAAGATCGGGCCAACCCCTACATCAACCCTCCAATGATTCTTGCTTCTTTTTAAGGAAAAGAAAGAGGAGATCTAGATTCACCTTTCCACCAATCAATCTCTCCTCTAGGTGAGGGGAAGTTATTTGGATTTAGATCTTGGGGATTCATTTGTTGAGTTCTTCCTTGTTCTTCATCTCTTCTCCCTCCATAGCACTAGTTGCTTCGGTGGGATTTGAGAATGAAGGATTTGATCACTTCTTCTGTTCTTACCCATTGCATAGATTGCATCTGTTTGAGTTCTTCACGGTGATACGTGGAAGTTGAAGTTGAGAAGGTTATCTCTTGGGGAGTTCCCTAGAGCTTGTTCCTCTTGGATACTTGAAGTTCCCAAGATGGTCATTGTTCATCTCGGAGTTTTGGTGGCTCGCGGGATTTGTTGGGAGTCTCCAATTAGGTTGTGAAGATTGCCCAAACTTTGTACGGGTTCGGTGACTGCCCTTAAGTGTCTCATAGTGGTTCGTGGCACTCCACATTGGTGGGGGCACGAAAGAGATACGGTGTGCCATTTGACGGCTATTCGGGGATCACTTTGTGACTCTGCACCGCTCCAACAAAAATTAGCTTCAATTGGGAAGTGAATTTCGGGATAAATCATCGTCTTCGCGTGCCTCGGTTATTTCTATACCCGACCTCTTTACTTATGCATTTACATTGTGATAGCTTTCAAGCTTGAAGTCATATATCTTGCTATCACATACTCGTTTGTATTGCTTAGCGTAAGTTGTTGGTGCACATAGGTGAACCTAGCTTGCTTAGGTTTTGTGCTTGATAAATTAAACGCTAGTTTTATTCCGCATTTATTCAAGCCTTAACCGTAATAAATTTAATCACCTATTCACTCCCCTTTTAAGGATGGCAATGGGTAGGGTATGGGCAGGTGATGGCCCTTGACGTAGTTACCTGCGTCAAAAGAATATGTGTTAGGTTGACACTCCAAGTGCAGAGTGTATAGTATAGGAAAGACAGTTTTCCCCACGAGGGGTGACTCGAGGGTTTAATATCGAACTCTCGGGGAATCAGTAGTGAAAGATTTATCTTCTTATCCTTCTCTTGAAATCCTACAAACAAAGTAAATTATTTTGTGCCTTCAACCTCACCAAGTGGTTGTCAAGCACAAGGTGTCAGAATGATATCAAAATAAAACAAATGCAAAACAAGAAATAAATATGCAATGATGATAAATAAATATGCAAGGATGGTGGGAACAATAATGGATGATATTTTTGGGTTTTGTATTGTGAATGCAAGATATAAAAGTATTTTTGTATTTTCGGATTTTTAAATGGCAAAAAATGGTGAATGGATAAAAGTTGTTGGAAAGGTGTTTCTTATGATTAAAAATGGACCGGGGTTCATGGTTTCACAAATGCACTCCCTCTTTAATAAAGAGGTAGACAATGGAATACTAGAATTAACATATGAGATCGCAACAAAAAGGTTTCATGACAAGTTACTAATTATATGGGCATCACGTCCTAACAGAGAGATTTTTTGTTTATTAATCTCTCTTACACTCCACCAAGATGTGAATTAAATCTTAGCACCTCAGTAATTAAAATAAATCAGAGCATAGCTTTAAGTCTTATGACATGAAGTTAAAATAAGAACATGCTAGATCTAGTCATGGAGAAGTGGCAATGGTCACACCCACACCTCCGGTAGCATGGTATTTTTCTTTATCCCTAGTGAGGCAACAAAGTAAGGTAAAAATACCCAAGTGGATCACGGAACTTCTCTCACTTTCACCGCACTATCCACCCCCTCATTACTCCAACTAATGCACACGTTCCCCCACACAAGCTCTCATAACAATGCTTGATCAAAACAAGTAAACAAGAACGGGGTACATAATATGCATCTACTTTCATAACTAAAACAAAACAATTGCAATCTCAAACATATATTAACTCATAAAGAGATCCACCACAAAGGAATTACATAGATGACCGTAATCATGTTCAGCAGCTCATACAGTGCTAATTAGTGAAGCTCTAAGAGAGGAGAGATACATAAGTTACTTCCACAAACCCATAGTCCAGGGGTGGAATACTCCCTCTTCATCATGGAGACAGTGGAGATGACGTTGGGAGAGATGGAGACCACATCGGCAACGCCCCGCCGGAGTTTTCCCCCTCCAATCTGCAGCTCCAAGTCTCTGTTTCGGTGTTTCTGTGTTTCGACGGTGGTCCCCTCTGGAAAACGTCGGGGGACTATTTTTATAGTAGGTTTTAGGTCAAGACGAAACTTCTGGAAGAAAGATCGACGGCAACGGAGCCATGAGGGCCAAGTTGGTGGGCCCCACGCGGCCAAGGAATCTGGACGCGTGGTTCTCCCTCTTTTGGCCTTCGGGCTTCCATTTTTTCGCTTCCTTCGCCCCTACGCTTTGTTCCTTCCAAAAACTGATGCTCGTAAATTTTCAAGTCATTTAGACGTCGTTTGGGTCCCTGAAACAACAAAATATAGAAAATAGGGTTTTCTGCCAGTACAGGGTTAATTCCAGAAAAATAGGAAAACTGTGAAATCTTCCCAAAATCATTATAAAACAATGATATAACCCTTATATGATGCAAATATGATTGAAATATAAGCAATTCAATGCAAAGTTCATGTATGCATTTTACATGCATCAACATCCCTAAGGTTAACCTATACTCGTCCTCGAGTATGAAGGTGATAAAACTAAAATGGACTTTGCATTTAATTATTTTCAAAGGATATAAAAGATGATTATTATTGCTACATAGAGTAAAATGATTCATTCTTTAAAGGAATAGCAATATGCAAGATGGATTATAAAGTGATATCAAATATTCAATGCAAGGATGTTCAATGATAATTCACAAAGTGTAACATAGAAGAAAGTACTATGGACCAAATGTATGCATAATGAAAAGTAAAAACATCCTGTAATGGTCATAGAGTACTCTTATAAAACTGAATATAAAAGGTGGACAATTTGGAAAGATATATAAATGAGTAGAGGTAAAAACATGAACAAGTCTCATCTAACTTCCAAATACTTCTACTTAAGTTAATGTTTGCAATGTGGTATTGGTGTCAAGCTCTCATTACCCCTTGTTATAGCATGTTTAATGATTAAGTTTAAAGTGAAAGCAATTATGAGTAGTGTCCTTGACAAAGCAATGGTTGAAAGTTTCATGCCCCTCGAATATGAGTACCTACACCATGGTGTTACTCAACTTGGGAAACAAAGCAAGTTCAAGTAAAAGCATTGTATAATAGCGTCATTAAGAGGGTTAACTGGGGTACCTCTTTGTAACAGCCCTAACTTGGTAATGAAAAATACGAAGAATTTTTCCACTTTTTGCATTCTTGTTTGCATCATGGCATGCCTTTAAGTTGCTAATGTTAACAAGTGACCTTTTGGGAAACAATGAAAAGAGGGAAGCCAAACTTCCCAAAACCTTTACTTCTTGAATTGCAAACTATGGAGTAACCCTTAACATGACAGGTGACCATATGGTTCAACAAGTTCCCCAAGCTCACCTCAATGCATAAGAACCAAATGGTTGGTCTCCAATGTGTTTTCCTTTTCTTTAGGCCTTACACTGTGGTTCATAGCTTTGGTTATTGTGAGCTTTGCCACCTTGCTCAAAAGTCCAAATAATTTGTTTGGTGACTTGTTTGTCTGGTGGAGAGGTTCCCAAAAATTTTGTATATTTTTCTGGGGTTGTTTTGTTGCCCAAATAGAAAAGCCATTTTCTGTTTTGTTTTAATCACCGGAACTACCAGTCCGGTGACCGGAAGTTCCGGCGCGCCGTCGTCCTGTGTGGCGACAGTGGCGCGCACTGTCGCCATGGCCGCCCTCACCTGCTCCCCACGCGCAGCAGAGCCCCTAGGGTTAAGTGGAACCCCAAGGCCGCACCTGCTCTCTCACTCTCCCCCTAACCGTTCCCCACGCGTGCCCCCGAAACCCTAACCCTAGATCGAGCTCCCGCTCGTCGCCGCCGCCGTGGCTGCCGAGCACGCCGCCGCCAGCTCCGGCCACCCCAGCGCGAGTGAAGACCACCGTTGGCTCCGCCTCGTCGTCCTCTCCCTTCCCACCGAAGGAATCGGGCCGGGGATCCCTCAGCCGCCGATGCCGCTCGTTCCCCTCCGCCTCCGGCCGTTGCTCCTCGGGCCGATTAACGCCGTCCTCGACCACCTCCGACACCGTCGGGCAGCTACTCACGCTCAGGGTGAGCCCACGATCCTCCTGAGCCCGCTCGCTCTCCTCCTCTCCCTCTCTAGTACTGAGCCGCCGTAGCGTGGCTCGCACCGCCGCCGGCCGCCGTCGTGCCATCGCTCCGACGACCAATATGTGGCGGCGCCGCTACCCCTCAGCTCGCCGTCGTCCCGCGCGTGTAATACAGCTAGTTCCGCACCCTAGGAGCCACCCCGTGGCCGCGTGCGTGCACGACGTGCGCGTGGTCACCGCGCGCCCCCGTCGCGGCCATGCTCACTTCCGTTGGCCGGAAGTAGCAGCGATAGTACCGGTTATCAATTTCGGTACCGGATCTTTCAGTTGTTAAGCGGAAGTAGAACCGGAAGTAGAGCCGGAAGTTTTCTTCTTCGGTACTGGACTTTTCTGTTGTTAAGCGGAAGTAGCACCGGCAGTACCGGTAAACCGGAACTACCGGACTCTACACCGGAAGTACCGGCTATTCTTCCTTTTTCGGTACTGGATGTTCGAACCATAAGCCGAAGTAGGACCGGAAGTACCGCTACACCGGTACTACCGGCCCACTTACCGGAAGTTCCGGAAAACTGTGTTAAATTTGAATGTTTAATAACTTGTTAAACGTTAAGTCAAATCTTGAGAATGATATATCAATCTGATCAGCAATTCAAAGTCTATCCAACTATGCTAATGTCACATCATGATCACAAAAACTTAATTGATGTTCTTCATAACTTGAGAAAAGGCTTAAATTCAAATAGTTAATTTAATTCGCTATTTATTCATCGGTGCTCCGAAAATTATGAATAAGGTACCAAAATGATCGGAATGACAAATCCTATCCATTCATGTCATGTTCATGCATATTTGAGCCACTTCTATAATAATTTGATAATTTATAAGTTTGTGGTCACTATAAATATGGGGTTGATCCCAAATAATTTCATTAATTATTTGGCTCCCCATTTAATTGTGCCGTTAATTTATATAATAATATCCTTGCATCAATTTGACATGTCATCATGTGATTGAGCATTGCACCTTGTGTTCTTGTGATTTATGTGTGCTTTGTAATTCTTTTGGGTATCGATAGATTCCGGAGTCGAGGGTCACTCTACTTACCCCGACGAGCAGTACTTCACGACCGGGCAGCAAGGCAAGAGATAACCTAACCTTCTTGGCATCTAGCATCCCATGTTTTTATAAACTTATTTTATCCACCATAATATTGCATGCGGTTCAAATGTCTCTTTTGGTAAATAGTAGAATATCCTATGAATGCATGTTCTTCCCCGAGCCAATCACATGTATCCCTACCTATGAAACCTAGGGTTGAAGTGTTGGCCGAGATAAAGATAGAATCGTTGTATTCATATGCTAGCTATGCTTAGCCATGCTTAAGTAGATACTAGTTATGCCCGTTATTAAATTCCATATTTAATTGATGTTGATGGAATGATTTGGGCATGGTGGTTAAGACGGCTTGGGTGAGCTGCCATCGGGGATGGTGTTTTGCCTCACTCTAGCCCCTAGGTGCGAGTTCTTTACCTCTTGAACCAAGACTAGCGTGCTGCCATTGGTGGGTGTATGGGCGCCTTACTGACCGAATAATTTGTGAGGGGCTTGTCAAGGGTCCTCTAGTTCGAGTTTTCCATTTGCCGTGTGTGTGAGCGGAAAAAGAATTGATGAGGATGGTGGTGTTTAGGATGTGACGGTGGGGCAGGGCGCTGGGAGCGCTAAAACTGTCCTTCCGCCACAGATGGTCCTTGAGTAAGCCTCATGCATTGTAAAGGTCTAACCGCGCCCGCTCGCCGGCCTTCCCCGGAAGAGGGCCAACTAGGTGAGCCGGACGGTACCAATGGGTAAAATAGTACACCCCTACAGGGTTAATCTTTTCGAAAAGCCGTGTCCGCGGTTATGGACAACTTGGGAATAGACGATAAGATCATAGAGAATATTAACCTAATTGATATGGCAGCTAAAGGTTGCATAATCAACGTGTGACAAAGGTACATTTCCTAGAGGGTGATTCGAGGGGGTGCCTTGGTGGAGATGAGAGTGGTTGGTTACAAAAGGGTTCGATGAGAACCAATGATGACAAATGTAACTCTCTTACCCCTTTTGAAAAGTATTCTGAGTAGACGAATGCCATGTGTCATTTATGTTTCAGTTTATCTAAAACTAGCTTTATGCAAAAGAACTACATAAACAGCTTTAGAGCCTCCGTCAGTCATTGGGCCTATATCGCCCTACTAAACTTGCGAGTATGTCGTACTCAGTCTCTCTTTGCTGCCTCTATGATTTTGTATTTCAGAGGAGGACGACACCGAGCAGCTAGGTGGGTTCTTCGTTGACGTCGACTACTAGTCTGGGGTTCCCAGGTGGCAGCTTGGGGCCGTGGAACAAGCTGGCTTGGGTGATGTTTATTGTAGGCCTCTTAGGCCATATATTTGCTTCTTGTTGTTAGACAACGCTACCCGCTTCCGCTTGTTGAATTGATGGTCTGTGACCTTTTGATGTGTAATATTTGTATTCTTCTCATTATAAGAGTTGCTATATGTTTTGTGTCGTAGAGTCATGCAATGTGCCAGTTTGTTCCACCAGTCTCGATCTCTGTGTTATACCTTGATGGTTGTGCCAATTACATAGCCTCTCTGTATAATTCCAGGGTCGGGGCGCTACAAGTTGGTATCAGAGCAGGACTGCCTGTAGGAAACCCTTTCTTTTGGTCGATGTCGAGTCTAGTGAAAATTATTCTCAACCTAAAAATGAGTTGTGAAAACCTTCTTAGGATTCTTTTTGCTTCTCATCCAACTCGCTCTACTCTGATTCTTATCTCTACTTGTTTTGTGCTTGGTGTCGATGTCTAGGTTCTCGGGGTTTGGGTTCTTACCGTCCAGTTATGTCTCGAGACCTTGTATCCGGTTGTTACCGCCGCGATGACGTGATGTCACCGTGGTGGCCTAAATCTGTCTTTGGTGTTTATTGCTTCTTAAACATCTATATCTGGAAGCAACCAATGATCTATCTTATCTGTCATAATTGGTTACTAACTTGTCGTTGTTCCAATTCTTCAGAATGGCTCCTACCCGTCGTGGGGAACATAGCAACCCCGATCCACCGCCGCCACCCTCAATGGCGGAGGTTATGATGGCTATCGAACAAAACCGTCTGCGCAATGAGCTGTTGCTCGAGCAGCTGGTCCAGCAAGGGGCCAGGAGGAACACGGACTGCACCACCCTCAACCAGTTCTTGCGGTCCCAACCTCCCACCTTTTCTGAAGCTAAGGAGCCGCTTGATGCGGATGATTGGCTTCGGGCGATCGAGCGCAATTTTGCCGCTCTCCACGTTCCTGCGGCGGAACACGTCAACTTCGCCACCTACCTTCTGGAAGGAGCCGCCGGTTCCTGGTGGGAGAGCCACATGGCAATGGTTGCCGCGGGCCATGTTGTCACTTGGGAGGAATTCCGCGCCGCTTTCCGTGCGGCGTGCATCCCCAAGCCTATTCTCGAGCTCAAGAGGCGGGAGTTCCTGGACTTAACCCAGGGACGCATGGACGTCCAGTCCTATGGACGGGAGTTCAACCACCTCTCCCGTTACGCCCCTCGGGACGTGACGAATGATGAGGACAAGCAATACCTCTTCCGCAAGGGGCTCGCCCCTCGTCTCCGATACGAGCTCCTACCCTTCAAGTTCACCTCCTACCAAGAGCTCTACAACCAGGCTCTCACCATGGAGCAAGGCAGGAAGGAGCTAGAGGCTTCTAAGAGGCCAGTTTCCACCGACCACCAGAGCTCCTCCTCATCTGAGGGCAAGAAGCGCAAGGTCTTCGTGCCTTTCAGTGCTGTGCCAAAGGCGCCCTTCGCGGTGAAGCCCACCGGGCACTTGCCACCTCCGCCTCGCCCAGCTACCTCGACCTTGGGTGCGGCTGGAGGCGGTTTTCGGCCTCGACTACCTGCACCACCGGGGCTCACTTGCTTCGCTTGTGGCCAGCCGGGGCACTACTCCAGGGACTGTCCCTAGAAGGCACCGGCTCCCTCAGCACCTGCACCAGCACCCTCTACCCCAGCCGCCAAGGCTACCACCGTGAGCCGTGGCCGCCTGAACCACGTCTCGGCTGAAGGCGTTGAGGAAGACCCCGTAGTCCTTATGGGTACGCTTCAAATCAATACATATCCAGCTTCAGTATTATTTGATTCTGGAGCTTCGTATTCGTTCATATCCATATCATATGCACACAACCATCAAATACCGTTTGCAATGATGGATTCCCCGTTAGTGGTCAAGACACCAGGCTCTAGTTGGCGTACCAATTGGATATCTCCCGATGTTCAAATAGCTGTAGGGTCAGTCCCTTTTCCGTTCTCATTGATAGCCCTGAGGTCAGAGGGTATCGATGTTATTCTGGGCATGGATTGGCTAGTAAAATATCAGGCCAACCTGGATTGTGCTGCCAAGACTGTCACAGTGTTCCACCCAAGGTATGGTGAAGTACGTTACTGGTCCCCAACTTCTGCAACTCCTTCCGCGGCCACTCCTCTTTCGCCGGAGATCAGTTTATATTTTCTAGAAGGAATCACCCCGCCTGATATGTCTGAAGTCGCTGTGGTGTGTGATTTCCCCGATGTTTTTCCGGAGGAATTGCCCGGCATGCCACCTGATCGCAGCGTGGAGTTTGTGATTGAGTTGGTTCCGGGAACCGCCCCAGTTTCCAAGACGCCCTACCGCATGCCAACGGAAGAGCTAGCTGAATTGAAGAAGCAATTGGATGAGCTGTTGGAAAAAGAATTCATCCGGCCGAGTAGCTCACCTTGGGGCTGCCTGGTCATCTTTGTCAAGAAGAGGGATACAAATGTTCCTCGACTGGTCGTTGACTACCGCCCCCTTAATGCGGTGACCATCAAGAACAAGTATCCAATTCCTCGAATAACTGACTTGTTCGATCAACTGGCTGGTGCCACGGTGTTCTCCAAGATGGATTTGAGGTCAGGCTACCATCAAATAAAAATCCGAAAGGAGGATATTCCGAAGACGGCCTTCACTACCCGCTATGGGTTATATGAGTACACCGTCATGTCTTTCGGCCTCACTAATGTTCCGGCTACATTCATGAGGCTAATGAACTCCATCTTCCACGAGTACCTCGACAAGTTCATCATCATTTACATCGATGACATCCTTGTGTACTCCAAGACCGAAGACGAACATGCTGAGCATCTCCGACTTGTTTTGACCAAGCTTCGAGACCACCGTCTATATGCCAAGTTCTCTAAATGTGAGTTTTGGCTGAAGGAGCTCATCTTTCTCGGTCATGTGGTGTCAGCTGCCGGAGTAGCAGTGATACCAGACAAGATTCAGGCAATCCTGGATTGGCCAACTCCCAAATCCGTCAAAGATATCCGAAGCTTCCTTGGATTGGCGGGTTATTACCGTCGATTCATAGAGGGCTTCTCCAAGATAGCCAAGGCGCTGACTGAACTACTCAAGAAAGGCAAACAATTTGTGTGGTCAGACAAGGCTGAAGAGAGTTTCCAAACCCTCAAGGTCAAGCTCACTACCACTCCGGTGCTTGTCCTTCCCGACACAGACAAGGACTTTGTCGTCTATTGCGATGCATCTCTCCAAGGCTTGGGCTGTGTCCGAAGTGGGGTTCCGAAGAGCGGTCTTGGTCTGGTCGATCTGGCACAAACGAAGTACAGCGAAGTTGCAGCGACGGCTAGCTAACTTTTGACTAAACAAAACCCAAACCCTAAAGTGACGACATAGGGGGGTATTTATAGGGAAACTTAGGGGAATTTCGTGCAGCCTTGGAAAAGGGGGCCGAAATCCTTCCTAAGTCAGTTTCCCTATCAATACGGACCAAAAACAGCCTATGAAAAGGTATCTCAAAAATACATGGGCCTGGCCCAAAAATAGAGGTGACGCAGCACCATATAATGCTATGGACGAAAATATGGAGTGTGGTCTATGAATATTTCGTCCATGACTTATGCTCCCTTATAGTGGCTTGACAACCCTCGAATCTCCATGTGTG
Source organism: Puccinellia tenuiflora (assembly GCA_012064385.1). Taxonomy (NCBI): domain Eukaryota; kingdom Viridiplantae; phylum Streptophyta; class Magnoliopsida; order Poales; family Poaceae; genus Puccinellia; species Puccinellia tenuiflora. The sequence goes on along the minus strand of QRDG01000531.1, from coordinate 427,100 downwards.
GCGTCATCTTCAATCCTCATATGCTTGCTGCCATCTCCATGAACGATCATGCTCCAATACTTGTCCATCAACTCCTCGCTAGGTCCATTATTCCTAAGTGTAACAAACACATCGGTTTTAGGCAATAGCATATTCTCATGTAAATTTGGAAGAGTTCCAAGAAACGAAAGTACCTGATAATTTAGTTGACGTGCACGAGCTCGAGTAATAGGTCCTTGTATTTGTGTAGTGGTAGGACTAGTGGTTGTAATTGTAGTTGGGATGTCCTCATCATCCTCCCCTTCTTGAATTGAAGTCGTCCTCGACACAATCTCATCATCTTCACCGAAGTAGGGCTTAAAATCTACAATCTTAAATGTGGGACTAACCCCATAGTCTGCAGGCAGCTCAAGTTTGTATGCATTATCATTTATACGCTCTAACACCTTAATAGGACCAGCAGCTCGTGGCATTAACTTGGACTTGCGCAAATCAGGAAAGCGATCTTTGCGCAAATGCAACCAAACAAGATCTCCAACATCCAACACAATATGTTTTCTTCCTCTATCTCCATACGATTTATATGAGCATTCATGCGTGCAATGTTTTCTTTAGTTGTCTCATGCAATTTTAGTATCAATTCAGCACGTTGTGTAGCATCAAAATTATTTTGCACCGTAGATGGAAGAGGCAATAAATCAATAGGTTCACGAGGTACCAAACCATACACCTCAAAAGGGCACATTTTAGTAGTAGAATGCATGGAACGATTATAAGCAAATTCGATATGAGGCAAGCATTCTTCCCACAATTTCAAATTCTATTTTAAAATAGCCCTAAGCATAGTAGACAAAGTTCTATTAACAACTTTAGATTGTCCATCAGTTTGGGGGTGACATGTAGTACTAAAAAGTAGTTTAGTCCCCAACTTAGCCGATAAACATCTCCAAAAGTGGCCAAGAAATTTGCTATCACGATCTGAAACAATTGTATTTGGCACACCATGCAAGCGAATGATTTCACGAAAGAACAAATCAGCAATATGAGCAGCATCATCGGTTTTATGACATGGTATAAAGTGTGCCGTCTTAGAAAATATGTCCACAACAACAAATATGCTATCCCTCCCCTTCTGTGTTCTAGGTAAACCCAAAACAAAGTCCATGGATATATCTTCCCACGGAACGCTAGGTACAGGTAAAGGCATATATAAACCATGAGGATTAAGTCATGACTTAGCTTTTTGGCAAGTAGTGCAGCGAGCAACAAAACGCTCAACATCCCGTCTCATATTTGGCCAAAAGAAATGCGCGGCTAGTACGTTCTCGGTCTTCTTGACGGCAAAATGTCCCATTAGTCCTCCTCCATGCGCCTCCTGTAACAACAAAAGACGAACGGAGCTAGCTGGAATGCATAGCTTGTTAGCACGAAACACAAATCCATCACTAAGGACGAATTTGTTCCATGTTCTACCATCCTTACAATTCTGCACCACTTCTTTAAAATCAGCATCATGCATATACAAATCTTTGATGGTCTCTAACCCACAAAATTTGAAGTCAAGTTGTGAAAGCATAGTGTAACGTCGAGACAAAGCATCATCAATAACATTATCTTTACCCTTCTTGTGTTTGATAACATAAGGAAAAGACTCAATAAATTCAACCCACTTAGCATGTCGACGGTTTAGTTTAGCTTGACTACGAATATGTTTCAAAGAATCATGATCGGAATGTATAACAAATTCTTTGGGCCATAAATAATGTTGCCTAGTTTGTAAAGTCCGAACAAGAGCATATAATTCCTTATCATAAGTAGAATAGTTCAGACTAGGCCCACTCAATTTTTCACTAAAGTATGCAACAGGTTTTCCCTCTTGTAACAACACACCTCCCAACCCAATTCCACTAGCATCACATTCAAGCTCAAAAGTCTTATCAAATTAGGAAGTTGGAGTAGGGGAGCATGGGTTAACTTATCTTTCAACATCATGAACGCATCATGTTGTGCATCGCCCCAAACAAAGGGCACGTCCTTCTTTGTAAGCTCATTCAGCGGCACTGCAATAGACCCAAAATCTTTGACAAAACACCGGTAGAACCCAGCAAGGCCAAGGAAACTCCTCACCTGGGTGACTGTTAGCGGAGTCGGCCAACTCGAAATCGCCTCAATCTTGGCGGGATCCACTTCGATGCCCTGCGCTGTAACAACATAGCCGAGAAATGAAACTCGATCGGTGCAAAAGGTGCACTTCTCAAGATTACCAAATAAACGCGCAGCACGCAAAGCATAAAAAACAGCAAGCAAATGATTCAAATGGTCCTCCAAAGATCTGTTGTATATGAGTATATCATCAAAATAAACCACCACAAAACGTCCAATGAAAGCAGGTAAAACTTCGTTCATTAATCTCATGAAAGTACTAGGAGCGTTAGTTAAACCAAAAGGCATAACTAACCACTCATAAAAACCGAACTTAGTTTTAAAAGCTATTTTCCGTTCGTCTCCTAACTTCATTCTAATCTGGTGGTAACCACTACGCAAATCAACTTTAGAAAATATGCTAGAACCACTCAACTCATCAAGCATATCATCCAAATGTGGTATAGTGTGTCTATAATGAATTGTGATATTATTAATGGCCCTACAATCAGTACACATGCGGGAAGAACCATCTTTCTTTGGTACCAAAATAATTAGAATGACACATGGACTAAGAGACTCACGAATATGACCTTTATCAAGTAGTTCTTGAATTTGTCGCTGAATCTCTGTAGCACCCCGACCCTGGAACTATACAGAGAGGCTATGTAACCCACGGGCTATGCTACACAATCGAAGGGTAATGGGGTTACCGCTCCCACGCAACACCTCGATCATGCCATAAACACTGGAATAGCTATCAATGCATAATAAAGAGATCAAGACTGCAGAACATCTGGCACATTAGAGACTCTACGACATAAGAGTTCATAGTTCAACTCATATAGCGAGAAAGATAGCAAATTACACAACAGAGGTCATAGACCCAACATTACAATAAGCGGAAGCAAATTAGTTGTCTAAACAACAAGATCCAAATTATGGCCTAAGAGGCCTACAATAACAAAATCCCAGCCAGCCTGTTCCGTGACGTCCCAAGCTGCCACCTAGGAACCCCAGACTACTCGTCGATGTCAACAAAGAATCCACCTTCCTGCTCGGTGACGTCCTCCTTTGAAACAAATAATAATCAACAAATCAAGGCTGAGTACGACGTACTCGCAAGGTTACTAGGGCGATATAGGCCCAATGATGATTGGCTCTAAAGCTGTATAGTAGTTGTTTTGCATAAAGCTAGTTTTCCTTTTAAAGAAATGACTCATGGCATCGACTACTCAGAAGGTTTTCACAAGGGGATAAGATAATAAACTTTCTTTCTTCGGTTCACCTTGAAACAATAGTAGCCAGAACCCTCCACTCATCTCCACCAAGGCACTCCCTCAAATCACCCTCGAGGAAATGAACCTTTAACACAAGTTGCCAAATTTTAATTAAGTTCAGGTTTTCTATGATCTTATCATCTATTCCCAAGTTGTCCATAACCGTGGACATGGATTTTCGAAAAGATTAAACCCTGCAGGGGTGTACTGTTTTTACCACCGGTACCGTCCGACCCCTTGCCTGTACAAATAGCTCTCTTCCGGGGAAAGCCGGCAGGGCGGGCGCGGTTAAACCTTTACCTTGCATGAGACTATCCAAGGGTCATCGTGACGACAGGACAAGTTTTTCCATGCCTATTTCAGCACCCTGTCCCCATCGCCACAACCTACACACCCCCATCCTCATCGCGCCTTCTCCCAACCTGCAACTCACACGCAAATGAAAAGCGCAAACTAGAGGACCCTTGGATACGCCCGCACAATTTATTCGGTTAGTAAGGATTCCATATGTCCCACCGTTGGAAGCACGCTCGGTCTTGGTTCAAGAGGTAAAGAACTCGCACCTAGGCGGCAAGAATGAGGTAAAACACCATCCCCCGATGGCAACTCATCCAAGCCTTTTAAGCATTTTTATTTAGTACCACAAGTATCCACCATGTCCGAACATTCCATCAATTTCATAAGCATGGAAATAATCACCGGATGACTAAGCATTCGACTAAGCATGGCTAAGCATAGCTAAGCATATAGTACAACAGTTATATCTTTAACTCAGGCCAACACATCAACCTATGGATAATAGGAGGGATGACATGTAATGGTTTAGGGAACATGCAATTGATAGGATATTCTATACATTGATCAAATGTTGACATTGGAACCGAATGCAATATTATGGTGGAGAAAATACTTGTATAAAACAATAGGATGATATATGCCAAGAAGGTTAGGTTATCTCTTGCCTTGCTGACGGGGCTGATAGCACGGATCGTCAGGGTATGTAGGGGAAACCTCGACTCCTGAATCTACAGATACCAAACAATAACAGGAGAACAAATAAATAACAGGCATACAAGAGGAGCAATGCACAATCATGATGACATGTCAAGTTTATGCACTGATATCATCATTTAATTTAGCTAACAAATTAAATGGAGTGCCATATAATTGGTGCAATTATTCGGAAGCAACCCCACATTTAGCTGAATGGCCACATTGGTTATGAATTATTATAGTACTAAAATGTGGTTTAGATAGGCATGAAAATGACATGAATATATTTGTATTGGTCTCCTGATAATTTTGGTACCTTGTTTGCAATTTTCCGAGTAACGATGAATAATTGGTGAATTAAATGATTATTCAATTTTAATTGTTTTAACCAATTCAAGAATAGCATCAAAGGAAAAGTTGTTGTCATGCTGTGAAATTAGCATAACTAGATAGCCTTTGATTTACTGATCTTTTTGGTATAGCATTTGCAAGATTTGGATCAATAGTTATTAAGTTATGATTTTCCCAAAATTAACTTGTTGAGTCGGTACTTCCGGCTAAATGCCCGGTAGTACCAGTCAGGTCGGTACTTCCGGAAAAACTTCCGGGCTACTTCCGGAAATTAACAAAACTATCCAGTATCGAAACTACTCACGGTCGGTACTACCGGCTAAGAGCTCCGTAGTACCGGTCATGTCGGTACTTCCGGCTCAACTTCCGGGCTACTTCCGGAAATTAACAGAAACATCCAGTACCGATTCAGCTCACGGTCGGTACTTCCGGCTAAGAGCCCGGTAGTACCGACGGAGCATGTTGACTGGGCCGAAGCCAGGACCGGCGCGCGCGCGCGGTGACCGCGACTTCGGCAAGCACGTGCACGGCAACGGGGTGGTTCCTAGGACGCGTTACTGGGCGCATTCGATGCGTCTCGACGATTCCTACCTAGTGGTGGAGGCGTAAGGACCAAGAGGTCACCGGAGCGGCATCCACGGCGAGGTGCAGCGGCGGCCGGTAGCGGCCTGAGGCGCGGCGGAGGAACTAGGGGGAGGAGAGGAATGGTGGTGTCCCGGAGGACGGCGAGCTCACCAGGAGCACGAAGAGCTCGACGGCGAGGCGTGGGGAGGTCGGAGACGACGGCGAACTTTCTCGGCGTGCGGCGGCCGGGGTTGAGGAAGACGACGAAGAAAAGGATGGCACGCTCAATTCCCGGTGCCTCGGGTCGATTCCTTCGGCGAGGACGAGGAAGACGAAGAGGCAGAGCTAGTGGCGCGCTTCGATCTGCTCCGGGAGGCTTCAATCGTCGGCGGCGAGCTTGGGCATGGTCGCGGCCATTGCGGAAGAATGGAGGAGAGAGAGCGGGAGAGGGAGCAGGTGAGCGAGGGGAAAATAATTGAGGGCAGAGAGGGAGAGCAGGGCGTCGGTGGCGTTCTCTTAGCCACGGAGGGGGACCCGGCATCGCGCAGCACAGTGCGAGGCATGGCGGCAGTGCTTCCACTGTCGCCACATGGACGAAGACTCCTCGGTACTTACGGCTGAAGCCCGGTAGTACCGACGAATCCATCTAAACCAGAGGCTTGCTATAATTAATTGAGGCACGTAAACCTTTTTGAAAATTCTGAAAAATTGAAGTAGGCTCCCCATAACATTTAGGAGCTCCACAAAAATTTGTGCTCCAAAATAAAATGTTTTGAACAACAATTGTTCATAGGGTTTGAATATGACAATTTTGATAATTTCCAAAAGTAATCTTTATTTTACTTTAGCTATTTATTTGGGGCACTTAAGCAATTCATAAAATTATAAGAAATATTTATGGAGGCTCATAATATTATAAGGGAGCTCCCCGTATTTTTAGTTTGAACTGTTTAACCGGGGTTCAAAAATAGGAATATATTTGCACCATTTTTGAATTCTCAAATTTATTTCTTTGCTTGGCAAGAAAATGCCTTTGACAATTATTTATAAAATGTATTCTTGGAACTTCCTGGACAATTTGGAAATTCAAGAATAATTTGGTTTTGCCAATTTGAGCAATGCATTTGGTTTTGAGTTTTGGGAAGGGTTTTGCTTCCCTTTTATAATTCCCAAGTGTTGCTTTCTTTAACTTTAGCAATTTAAAAATGTATGCCATGATGCAATGAAAATGAAAAGGTGAAAATTTGGCTCAAATTTTAGGGTACCAAACTGCGGCTGTTACAAATCTACCCCCCTTACAAGAATCTCGTCCCGAGATTCCTAGAGTAGAAAGAGAGAGGTGGGAAACATGACAACCCTTAACTTCAATGATCTTCTCGATCCCACGATGATCTTCCTTGTTGCAGAGCTTAAGCTAACCAGTATGACATGCCGACAAGAAGAACAGAAGAGAGTTCAAGGTGATAGACAAGTTTTCTCCAAAGGTTGGAAATATGAACTTTGCACAAGACCATAAGCCATTGGGGAAAACTAGGAACAACTTGACCAAACAAAGGTCGAGCATAAGATAGGACAACCGATCACTTTGTTCATCCAAGACCATTGTAACAGCCCCAGATTGGTACCCTAAATTATGGGCCAAATTTTCACTTTTTGCTTTGCATTGCATCATGGCATACTTATCTAAATTGCTTAAGTTGAATAAAGCAACACATGGAAATTTTAAAACAAAGGAAGCAAAGCCCTTCCCAGATTTTTTCAAACCAAATACATTACTCAAATTGGCAAAACCAATTGTTCTTGAGTTCCCAAATTGTCCAGGAAACTCAAGGATATATTTTATAAATAATTGCCAAAGGCTAAATTTTTAACAAGCAATTAAATAAATTTGAGAAGTCGATTTGGTTCAATTCAAATTATATTTTTGAAACCAAGTTAAACTTTCCCAAAATTCAAAATAAAAATATGGGGTGCTTGATTGTTATAATGTGAGCCTCCATAAATATTTTCATAATTTATTGAAATGTTTGAGAGCTCCAAATAAATGCATTTTTGCAATTATCAAAAATGACCATATTAAAGCCTATGAACAAATGTGGGTCTAAACAATTTATTTTAGAGCACCAATTTTTGTGGAGCCTCTTCATGTTATGGGGAGCCTCTGTGAAATGTTTCATAATTTTCCAAAATGGTTAAGGGCCTCAATAAAATCCCTAAAGTGCTACTGGTTTTAATTGAAAAAGGGAAAATGCAAAAAGAATAAAAATCTGACAGGGGGCCACCCCTGTCATCCTTCCCTCTCTCTTTCTTCTCCACAGTGTCGTCGGCCCTGGCACCATGCCGACCTGCCGTCTGGTGCGCGCCATGCTGCCCTGCCCCCACTCGCTGCCTGCTCCTGCGTGGACAAGAGGACCATCTCGCCGCCCTGCCTCTCTCTCCCTCTCTCCCTCACCTGCTCCCTCCCCGTTTCCTTCCCCTCTCTCTGCTCGCACCGCAATGTCCGCACCCGAGCTCGCGCCGCCGTGCATCGCCGTCGATTGCGAGCTCCAAGAGCAGATCGGAAAGGGGCAAAAGTTGAGCCTCGTCTCCCTCGTCATGGTGGTCCAAGCAATCGTTCGGGGGTCGCCCCAATCGACCGTGCCGTCCTCATCTTCCCCGACACTGGCCGCAGCATCCCCTCGCCACCGACGCCAATTCCGACAACCCCCGCCTTCTCCGAGCACACTCCCGCATCCAGGGTGAGAACGCCGTTTGTCTGGACATCTCAATACTCCTCCTCTCCTCTTAGGCCGTAGTTGTCCATGTAGGTCGACGCCGGCCGCCGACTGTCGCCGATGTACTCGTCGCTCCGGCGGCCACCATCTGGCGGCGCCGCCCGTTCCTGGCACGCCGTAGTGCGGCGCATCCAGTGCGCCTCCTAGCTCGAGTCCTAGACCTCTCCGTCGTCGCCTCTGTGCGCCACCGTGCCATGGTCGCCGCCTCGGCCACGCCGGTCGTGGCATTGACCGTAGCTCGTGCCGCTTGCCCGGCCTGGCCTCAGCTTGGGCCGGCACGAGGCCGGCCGTTTCGGCCACACTCCCGGCCTCGCACCCCAGCCTGGGCCGGCCACTAGGCTGGTTGCTTCGGGACCATTCCCGGCCTGCAGCCCGGCCTGGCCGGCACAAGGCCGGCCCGTCTGCAAATTTGGTTTTCCTTTTAAGAAATAAAATGAAATAAAACATTTGATATCTTTTTGAATATTGCTTAATCAAATGTCAAATTGATCAGAAAAACATCACCTACCTGTTGGTAACTTTTCCATACTCTTTTGAGTAAATTATTTTACCTTTATTTAGGAATTCCTAAAATGGTTTAAATAATACCTAATTTTGGAAAATCATAATTCGATAATTATTTAACCAAAAATTATAAATAAAATATCAAAATGATCAGTGTTTCAAATGCTATCAAATCATGGTAATATCAAATCATTATCACAAATATTTATTTGATGTTACCCTTTAATTGATTAAATGAATTAAATTCAATTAATTACTTAATTCACTATTTATTCATCGATAATTGGAAAATTACAAATAAGGTACCAAAATGATCGGAAGAACAAAACCTACTTAATCATGTCATGTTCATGCATATTTAAGCCACTTCTTTTGTAATGTAATAAATTATAAATAATGTGGTCACTAAGATAAATATGGGGTTGTTTCCAAATAATTGCTCTAATTATTTGGAACTCCATTTAATTTGTTAGATAAATTAAATGATGATATATTTGCATCAACTTGTCATGTCATCATGTTATTGTGCATTGCACCTTTTCTTCGGGTGATTTATTTGTTCTTTTGTATTATTTGGGTATCGATAGATTCCGGAGTCGAGGGTCTCTCTACCTACCCCGACGAGCCGTACTACACGCCCCGACAGCAAGGCAAGAGATAACCTAACCTTCTTGGCATCTAGCATCCAATTGCTTTATAAACTTATTTTATCCACCATAATATTGCATGTGATTCCTATGTCAATTTTGGTCAATACTAGATTATCCTATGAATGCATGTTTTTTCCCGAACCAATCACATGTATCCCTACCTATGAACCATAGGGTTGATGTGTTGGCCCGAGACAAATATATAGTTGTTGTATTTATATGCTTAGCTATGCTTAGCCATGCTTAGTCGAATGCTAGTTATGTCCGCTGTTTAATTCCATAATCGTTGATGTTGATGGAATGTTTCGGACAATGGTGGATACTTGTGGTGCTAAATGTAAAATGCTAAGAAGGCTTGGATGAGTTGCCATCGGGGATGGTGTTTTGTCTCATTCTTGCCCCTAGGTGCGAGTTCTTTAACTCTTGAACCAAGAATGAGCGTGCTTCCAAAGGTGGGGACATATGGAATCCCCTTTGACCGAATAAGTTGTGACGGGCTTGTCAAGGGTCCAATAGATTGCTATTTCCATTTGCGTGTGAGTGTGTGGGTGGAAAAAGAAATGATGAGGACAGTGGTGTTTAGGATGTGGCCGCGGGGCAGGGCGTTGGAGGCGATGAACCTGTCCTTCCGCACACTGATGGTCCTTGAGTAAGCCTCATGCAATGTAAAGGTCTAACCGCGCCCACTCGCCGGCCTTCCCCGGAAGAGGGCCAATCAGGTGAGCCGTACGGTACCGATGGGTAAATTAGTACACCCCTGCAAGGTTTAATCTTTTCGAAAAGCCATGTCCGCGGTGATGGACGTCTTGGGAATAGACGATAAGATCATAGAGAACCTTAACTTAATTGATATGGCAGCTAAAGGTTGCATAACCAACGTGTGATTAAAAGGTTCATTTCCTCGAGGGTGATTCGAGGGAGTGCCTTGGTGATGATGAGAGATGATTCTTGGTACTACTTGGTTCGACGAGAACCGAAGGAAATTGTTACTCTCTTATCCCTTTTCCAGAAAATATTCTGAGTAGTCGATGCCACGGGTCTTTTATATCTTTTAAATGAAAATCTAGCTTTATGCAAAATAGCTACATTATACAGCTTTAGAGCCTCCGTCAGCATTGGGCCTATATCGCCCTACTAAACTTGCGAGTACGTCATACTCAGTCTCTCTTTGCTGTCCTTATTACTTGTTTCAGAGGAGGACGACACCGAGCACACAGGTGGGTTCTTCGTGGACGTCGACGAGTAGTTCGGGGTTCCCAGGTGGCAGCTTGGGACTGTGGAACAAGATGGCTTGGGTTTATGTTTATTTTTAGGCCTCTTAGGCCATATTTGCATCTTGTTGTACTAGACAACACTACTTCGTTTCCGCCTGATGTATTGATGGGTCTGTGAACCCTTTTGTGTGTAATATTTGTATCTTTCTCATATATGAGTTGCTATATGAGTTTTTGTGTCGTAGAGTCTGCAATGTGCCAGTGGTTCCACAAGTCTTGATCTCTCTACTATACGTAATAGCTATGTCTGAGCTTATGGCATGATCGAAGTGTTGCTAGCCGATGATCCATTCCGAGCACGCCTGCCAAAGGTTTTGGCCTGGGATTGGTAAACCCAGTAACCTTCGATTATGTAGCATGACCAGTTGCACAAAGCTTCACTGTATAGTTTTGGGGTCGGGGCGCTACAAGTTGGTATCAGAGCAGGACTTGGCCTGTAGGAAACCCTTTCTATTGGTCGATGTCGAGTCTAGTTGAAAATTATTTATAACCTAAAAATGAGTTGTGAAAACCTTCTTAGGATTCTTTTTACTCCTCATCCAACTCGCTCTACTCTGATTCTTATCTCTATTTGGTTTAAGCTTAGTGTCGAAGATTAGGTTCTCGGGGTTGGCTTCTACCTTTACTTACTGGTTAGCTCTGCTCATCTCCCAAATCTAAAGCCCGAAGAGAAGAAGTATTGCGGATCGTCAAGACATTCCTTTGCTTTAGCCAAGATCTGGAACCGAAGGTCCCGGATTGTGCTAGGGCTCTGGTGTAATGATTCATGAGGGTTGTCGCCCTTGTGAGCATTATACTATTGTGAGTCCCGGTGCATGAAGCTGGTCTTTAACCCAAGATCTTCTCCGTTGAACCCTGATGTTGTTTGTCAAACCCTACATCAGGTTGACAAAATTTGAAGTTAGTCTTCAAACTCGAGGTTGCAGCCGTAATTGTTTTCCTCACCAATGCTCTTCTCTGTCACTAGTTTTAGCTAGACTTTCTGTTAGGGAACCATCTGAAGCACGACGAAATTGCTCTTAGCGAGTTTTTCCATCAATAAATGTGATTCCTCCGGTAACACATGTTTCCTGAAACCCTTTCGGCACTAGTTGTCGGAAGAGTGCTAACAAGAGCTTCTGCATTATCTTGAGATTGTTGCTAGCCCGTTCCTTACTCTAGATCTGTCGTCCGACCTCTATCTATCTATTGACAGTCAAGTTTTATCGTGCATTGGGGTGTTCTGATGCATGTTATTCTTGTGGTTCGTCAAGGCATTCCACTTCGGGAATGTCAGGAGAAACAAACTCCGGTACCTTGTCCATCTCTCGAACCAGGTCAAAGTATTGTAACTCGCGGAGAAGAACTTGTCTAGTTTTTGTTCCGTTCCACCTTGGAGTGTCACACTCTTTTATATCGAGAGGTCGTGCTTAATCTCATGACGTACTTGATGGATTGATGCTCTTACCCTTTCTTATCCATCTACCTCCGAGCTACTCGGGCTCGAGAGTGTTGAGGATGCATATTGATGTGGTAATTGGATATTCTTAGCAATTGTTATTGTTTTGAAATCCAAAGACTTTGGTGGCACTCTTAGCATGACTGGTAATCATATCATCGAGCTGAGTGTCTGTGTTGCCAAGTCCATTCGTTCAGGTTCACACCTTCGGTCAACGAGTTAGATTCGTGTCGAAACTCTCAAGACCACTTCTTTTTCCTTGAGGAGCAATTTTTCTCTCGCAACCATTGACTTTTGTCGCTGTGGATCCGAGTGAAGTTCACTCCATCTCCTCGGGTTAAATCACAAGTTAGTCATGCATGTGTGGATTGTTGTTGAGATGGTAGGTTGTTACCTCCAGTCCTCTAAATACGTCATGTATGCCACTGACAGATTTGTTCTTAAATAAGAAGAAGTTGCCAAATCTCAGTATCTACCGGTGTTTCCCAATCAGGACTCAGTTGTGCTTCAGTGATTGGAATACATGATGGTTCAATTTTCTCTTAGTAATCGTGACCCCATGGGTTTCCCAATCTCGATCGTGTTCTGGAGCTTGACCATGTAGCTCAGAGCTTGAGAATCTAGTTACCTATCTATCGGTTAACTTTAGCAAACTCCTTCCTCGGACATTTCAAGTTTGAATTGTCTGTACACCTAACCAACTCGGAACCTCAAGCATAAATGATGCTTGGTGTCCATCAAGAGTATGACCTAGGCCTAGTTGTAACCCCGATGCTTTCGGTGTTGTGGTTCAAGCACCTCACTGGAAGATCTGCCGACAAAATCTCTTAAATCTCTACCATCAACCACTGACCATGAGGACCATGTGTAACTTACCCTAGGAGTTTTTCCTCATAGACTTCCTTATCGTCCAGTACGACCTTCGCTTGATGATTGAATGAAGGCTAATCCGAAGCATGCGTGTGATATCTAGAACCCCAAGGAGAACATCACAACGGAGTTATTAACTGTCCCTCGGACAATCCTCCTACTCCACCTATCTCGTGGCAATAGCTCGTTTATGAGGTTTTACCTCTCTATCTAAATGTGGGTCAATGTTATATATTTTCCCCTCCTAGGTGAACCCAAAGTTTTGCCAATCACACGGACATGGTGTGAATTCATCAGTCACGTTAGGGCCCGAGCTTTAATCTTATGGAAACATGGGTATGTCAAAAGCGTGGAGTCCAGAAGTTGCCCTATCTTCTGCTCGACCTTGCTTGGTCAAGCTGTTCCTAGTTTTCCTCAGTGGCTTATGGTTTTGGGCACAATTGCCTTTATTCCCGTCACCTTAAGCTACCTTCGGTCCTTTCCGCCGTATTGGCATGTCATGTTAGTTAGCCCAATCTCTGCAACGAGGAAGATACGTGTTGTCATATTCTCCTCCTCTCTACTTCTACTCTAGAATCTCGGGACGAGATTCCTGTAAGGGGGGTAGAATTGTAACAGCCCCAGATTGGTACCCTAAAATATGGGCCAAATTTTCACTTTTTGCTTTGCATTGCATCATGGCATACTTATCTAAATTGCTTAAGTTGAATAAAGCAACACATGGAAATTTTAAATCAAAGGAAGCAAAGCCCTTCCCAAATTTTTTAAAACCAAATACATTACTCAAATTGGCAAAACCAATTGTTCTTGAGTTCCCAAATTGTCCAGGAAGCTCAAGGATATATTTTATAAATAATTGCCAAAGGCTAAATTCTTAACAAGCAATTAAATAAATTTGAGAAGTCGATTTGGTTCAATTCAAATTATATTTTTCAATTCAAGTTAAACTTTCCCAAAATTCAAAATAAAAATATGGGGTGCTTCATTGTTATAATGTGATCCTCCATAAATATTTTCATAATTTATTGAAATGTTTGAGAGCTCCAAATAAATGCATTTTTGTAATTATCAAAAATGACCATATTAAAGCCTATGAACAAATGTGGGTCTAAACAATTTATTTTAGAGCACCAATTTTTGTGGAGCCTCTTCATGTTATAGGGAGCCTCTGTGAAATGTTTCATAATTTTCCAAAATGGTTAAGGGCCTCAATAAAATCCCTAAAGTGCTACTGGGTTTAATTGAAAAAGGGAAAATGCAAAAAGAATAAAAATCTGACAGGGGACCACCCCTGTCATCCTCCCCTCTCTCTTTCTTCTCCACAGTGCCGTCGGCCCTGGCACCATGCCGACCTGCCGTCCGGTGCACGCCATGCCGCCCTGCCCCCACTCGCTGCCTGCTCCCGCGTGGACAAGAGGACCATCTCGCCGCCCTGCCTCTCTCTCTCCCTCTCTCCCTCACCTGCTCCCTCCCCGTTTCCTTGCCCTCTCTCTGCTCGCACCGCAATGTCCGCGCCCGAGCTCGAGCTGCCATGCATCGCCGTCGATTGCGAGCTCCAAGAGAAGATCAGAAAGGGGCAAAAGTTGAGCCTCGTCTCCCTCATCGTGGTGGTCCAAGAAATCGTTCGGGGGGTCGCCCCAATCGACCGTGCCGTCCTCATCTTCCCCGACACCGGCCGCAGCATCCCCTCGCCGCCGACGCCGATTCCGACAACCCCCGCCTTCTCCGAGCACACTCCCGCATCCAGGGTGAGAACGATGTTCATCTGGACATCTCCATCCTCCTCCTCTCCTCTTAGGCCGTAGTTGTCCGTGTAGGTCGACGTCGGCCGCCGCCTGTCGCCGACGTACTCGTCGCTCCGGCGGCCACCATCTGGCGGTGCCGCCCGTTCTGGGCACGCCGTAGTGTGGCGCATCCAGTGCGCCTCCTAGCTCGAGTCCTAGACCCCTCCGTCATCGCCTCTGTGCGCCACCGTGCCGTGGTCGCCGCCTCGGCCACCGTAGCTCGTGCCGCTTGCCCGGCCTGGCCTCGGCTTGGGCCGGCACGAGGCCGGCCGCTTCGGCCACACTCCCGGCCTCACACCCCAGCCTGGGTCGTCCACTAGGTCGGTTGCTTCGGGACCATTCCCGGCCTGCAGCCCGGCCTGGCCGGCACAAGGCCGGCCCGTCTGCAAATTTGGTTTTCCTTTTAAGAAATAAAATGAAATAAAACATTTGATATCTTTTTGAATATTGCTTCAAATACAGCAAATCAAATGTCAAATTGATCAGAAAAACATCACCTACATGTTGGTAACTTTTCCATACTCTTTTGAGTAAATTATTTTACCTTTATTTAGGAATTCCTAAAATGGTTTAAATAATACCTAATTTGGGAAAATCAGAATTCGATAATTATTTAACCAAAAATTATAAATAAAATATCAAAATGATCAGTGTTTCAAATGCTATCAAATCATGGTAATATCAAATCATTATCACAAATATTTATTTGATGTTACCCTTTAATTGATTAAATGAATTAAATTATATTAATTACTTAATTCACTATTTATTCATCGATAATTGGAAAATTACAAAGAAGGTACCAAAATGATCGGAAGAACAAAACCTACTTAATCATGTCATGTTCATGCATATTTAAGCCACTTCTTTTGTAATGTAATAAATTATAAATAATGTGGTCACTAAGATAAATATGGGGTTGTTTCCAAATAATTGCACTAATTATTTGGAACTCCATTTAATTTGTTAGATAAATTAAATGATGATATCTTTGCATCAACTTGTCATGTCGTCATGTGATTGTGCATTGCACCTTTTCTTCGGGTGATTTATTTGTTCTTTTGTATTATTTGGGTATCGATAGATTCCGGAGTCGAGGGTCTCTCTACCTACCCCGACGAGCCGTACTACATGCCCCGGCAGCAAGGCAAGAGATAACCTAACCTTCTTGGCATCTAGCATCCAATTGCTTTATAAACTTATTTTATCCACCATAATATTGCATGCGATTCCAATGTCAATTTTGGTCAATACTAGATTATCCTATGAATGCATGTTTTTTCCCGAACCAATCACATGTATCCCTACCTATGAACCATAGGGTTGATGTGTTGGCCCGAGACAAATATATAGTTGTTGTATTTATATGCTTAGCTATGCTTAGCCATGCTTAGTCGAATGCTAGTTATGTCCGCTGTTTAATTCCATAATTGATGATGTTGATGGAATGTTTCGGACAATGGTGGATACTTGTGGTGCTAAATGTAAAATGCTAAGAAGGCTTGGATGAGTTGCCATCGGGGATGGTGTTTTGTCTCATTCTTGCCCCTAGGTGCGAGTTCTTTACCTCTTGAACCAAGAATGAGCGTGCTTCCAAAGGTGGGGACATATGGAATCCCCTTTGACCGAATAAGTTGTGAGGGTCTTGTCAAGGGTCCTCTAGTTTGCTATTTCGATTTGCGTGTGAGTGTGTGGGTGGAAAAAGAAACGATGAGGACGGTGGTGTTTAGGATGTGGCCGCGGGGCAGGGCGTTGGAGGCGTTGAACCTGTCCTTCCGCACACTGATGGTCCTTGAGTAAGCCTCATGCAATGTAAAGGTCTAACCGCGCCCACTCGCTGGCCTTCCCCGGAAGAGGGACAATCAGGTGAGCCGGACGGTACCGATGGGTAAATTAGTACACCCCTACAGGGTTTAATCTTTTCGAAAAGTCGTGTCCGCGGTTATGGACGACTTGGGAATAGACGATAAGATCATGGAGAACGTTAACTTAATTGATATGGCAGTTAAAGGTTGCATAACCAACGTGTGTTAAAAGGTTCATTTCCTCGAGGGTGATTCGAGGGAGTGCCTTGGTGATGATGAGAGATGATTCTTGGTACTACTTGGTTTGACGAGAACCGAAGGAAATTGTTACTCTCTCATCCCTTTTCCATAAAATATTCTGAGTAGTCGATGCCACGGGTCTTTTATATCTTTTAAATGAAAATCTAGCTTTATGCAAAATAGCTACATTATACAGCTTTAGAGCCTCCGTCAGCACTGGGCCTATATCGCCCTAATAAACTTGCTAGTACGTCGTACTCAGTCTCTCTTTGTTGTCCATATTACTTGTTTCAGAGGAGGACGACACCAAGCACACAGGTGGGTTCTTCGTGGACGTCGACGAGTAGTTCGGGGTTCCCAGGTGGCAGCTTGGGACCGTGGAACAAGCTGGCTTGGGTTTATGTTTATTTGTTGGCCTCTTAGGCCATATTTGCATCTTGTTGTACTAGACAACACTACTTCGCTTCCGCCTGATGTATTGATGGGTCTGTGAACCCTTTTGTGTGTAATATTTGTATCTTTCTCATATATGAGTTGCTACATGAGTTTTTGTGTCGTAGAGTCTGCAATGTGCCAGTGGTTCCACAAGTCTTGATCTCTCTACTATACGTGATAGCTATGTCTGAGCTTATGGCATGATCGAAGTGTTGCGTGCCGATGATCCATTCCGAGCATGCCTGGCAAAGGTTTTGGCCTAGTATTGGTAAACCCAGTAACCTTCGATTGTGTAGCATGACCGGTTGCACAAAGCTTCACTGTATAGTTCTGGGGTCGGGGCGCTACAACCATGACATCACTTCACACCACCCTGATGTGTAGACTGTAGAGATTTGAAGCACCCTGAGGAGAAAGGACATCTTCTGCACTCCACATTTGACATACAAGATGTTTTAATAAGGTTAAAAGCTCGGGCCCTAACGTGACGGATGAATTCACACAACGTATGTGTGCTTGATTGAAGTGTCAAGAGATTTCGCGGATAGACCTCCCGGTGAGGTGCGTGAACCACAAAACCGAACTTGTTGGGGTTACAAATAGGCCTAGGTCATGCTCTTGTTAAACCCCAAACATCATTTTTGCTCGAGGTTCCGAGTTGGTTAGGTGTGCGGATATTTCAGACTTGAAATGTCTGAAGGGGAGTTTGCAAAGTTAATGGAAAATTAGGGTTACTAGATTCTCAAGACTCGGGCCACAGTGTCAAGCTCCAGAACACGAGCTAGATTGCGAGTTCCATGGGGTCACGACTACGAAGAGGAAACTGAACCAGCATGAACTCCAAGCAATGAAACACCACCGAGTCCTGATTGGGAAACACCAGTAAGATGATGAGGTTTGACAACCTTCTTCTTATTCGAGAACAAATCGGTCAGTGGCTTGGTGCGCATGCATGACTTCTTTAGAGAACTGGAGGCAACAACCTACCATCTCAATAATAACGAGCACACGCTTGACCAACTTGTGATTATTCCCGGGGAGACAAAGTGAACTTCACTCGGACCCATGGCGACATATGTCATCCACTGCACATGGACCAGCGAAGAACACTCCCAAGCATCTAGAACAAGTACTACGTGATGACACGAAGATGGTTCTGAGTTTGATTTGACGATAGCCCAACTCAAATCAAAAATCGGGGAGAAGTAGCAGATTCCATAAAGGAAACACTATCTCCCTTTGGCATGTACAAAACTAGACATCCCTTTTTAGAACTAACCAATTCAGATAGAGCATTTGTCTTTCAACTCTCCAAGTAGTTGCTTAAGCTCAGTCAATTAGTTCAGGGGTATCCAGCACAGTTTCTCGGAGGAGGAAGTGATTCCGAGAACCAACATATTCATGAACTCGAAATCACGGTCAGGTGACAACCCGACAATACTTCTGGAAAGACATCCAGGATATCACGAATCACCATATGTCACTGATTGCGAGAGGAAACTTGCTTTACCAGGCAAGATGATGTGGTCCTGAGAGTTTCGACTTGAATCTAACTCGTTGATTGAAGGTGTGCACCTGAACAAGTGAACTTGGCAGCACAGGCAACTCGGCTTGATGGTCTGATTACCAATCATGCTAAGAGTGCCATCAAAGTCCTTGGATTTCAAAGCAATAACAATTGCTAAGAATATCAGATTACCACATCAATATGCATCCCCAACATTCTCGAGCCCGAGTAGCTCGGAGGTAGAGGGATAAGGAAGGGTAAGAGCATCACTTCATCAAGTACGTCATGAGACTAAGCACGACCTCTTGATATAAAAGAGTGGGACACTCCAAGGTGGAATAGAACAAGAGCTAGACAAGCTCTTATTCTGCGAATCACAAACCTTTGACCTGGTCCGAGAAATGGACAAGGTACCGGAGTTTGTTTCTTCTGACATCCCGAAGTGAAATGTCTTGACGACTCACAAGAGTAACTTGCATCGGAACACACCAACGCACGTTATGACTTGCCCGTCCACCAACAGATAGAGGTCGGGCAACAGATCTAGAGTAACAAACAGGCTCACAACAATCTCAAGATATTTCAGAAGCCCTTGTTAGTACTCTTCCGACAGCTAGTGCCGAAAGGGTTTCACGAACGAGTGTTACTGGAGGAATCACAGACATTGATGGGAAACTCTCTAAGAGCAATCTTGTCGTGATACAGATGGTTCCATAACACAGAGTCTAGCTAGAGCTAGTGACAGAGAAGAGCATTGCTGAGCAAATCAATTACGGCTGCAACCTCTAGATTGAAGACTAACTTCGAATTTGGCCAACCTGATGTAGGGTTTGACAATTAACATCAGGATTCAACGGGAAAGATCTTGGGTTAAAGATCAGCTTCCTGTACTGGGACTCACAATAGCATAATGCTCACATGGGTGACAACCCTCATGAATCATTACACCAGAGTCCTAGCACAATCCGGGACCTTCGGTTCAAGATTTTGGGCTAAAGCCCGAAGAGAGAAACACCCGATTAGGTGTGAAATGTTTTCAAGGCTTCAGATGTTTCACATCTTCTCCTTCGTTGGGTGCGAACAACTGAGTTTACTTCGGATTCTGAAGACGGAAGCAACCTAACCGGTAAACTAAAGGTAGAAGCCAACCCCGTGAACCTAGAGGTTAGAATTTGCAGACGAGCAGAAGAACCGTTAAACAAAATAGAGGTAAGATGACTCAGAGATGGAGCGAATTGGGTAAGGAGTAAATGAATCCTAAGAGGGTTTTCACAACTCATTTTTAGGTTATAAATAATTTTCACGAACACTAGACTCGACAACGACCAATAGAAGGGTTTCCTACAGGCAGTCCTGCTCTGATACCAATTTGTAGCGCCCCGACCCCGGAATTATACAGAGAGGCTATGTAACCCACAGGCTATGCTACACAATCGAAGGGCAATGGGGTTACCGCTCCCACGCAACACCTCGATCATGCAATAAACACTGGCATAGCTATCAATGCATAATAAAGAGATCAAGACTGCGGAACATCTAGCACATCACAAACTCTACGACACAACAGTTCATAGTTCAACTCATATAGCGAGAAAGATAGCAAATTACACAACAGAGGTCACAGACCCAACATTACAACAAGCGGAAGCAAATTAGTTGTCTAAACAACATGATCCAAATTATGGCCTAAGAGGCCTCCAATAACAAAATCCCAACCAGCCTGTTCCGTGACGTCCCAAGCAGCCACCTGGGAACCCTAGACTACTCGTCGATGTCAACAAAGAACCCACCTTCCTGCTCGGTGACGTCATCCTCTGAAACAAATAATAATCAACAAAGCAAGGCTGAGTACGATGTACTCACAAGGTTACTAGGGCGATATAGGACCAATGATGATTGGCTCTAAAGCTGTATAGTAGTTGTTTTGCATAAAGCTAGTTTTCCTTTTAAAGAAATGACTCATGGCATTGACTACTCAGAAGGTTTTCACAAGGGGATAAGATAATAAACTATCTTTCTTCGATTCACCTTGAACCAATAGTAGCCAGAACCCTCCACTCATCTCCACCAAGGCACTCCCTCGAATCACCCTCGAGGAAATGAACCTTTAACACAAGTTGCCAAATTTTAATTAAGTTCAGGTTTTCTATGATCTTATTGTCTATTGCCAAGTCATCCATAACCGTTGTCGTGGTGGGTTGCACGGCATATCCATCAGAGATGGAAAAGATTATGGGGCAGGCGACGATGGATGCTCGCGCGGGATTGAGCAACAAGCACACGAACACACACTAGTTACCCAGGTTCAGGGCCCTCCTTGTGGAGGTAACACCCCTACGTCCTGCTCTTCTTGTTCTTATTGCTCGATCACAGAATCGGGCTACAATGGTGCTCCTTGAGCTGTTTCGGGTGGCAGCCGGCTGGAGGTCCTAGCCGGCTGGAGGTTGAAGGTGATGCTACGTGGGAGTTCTAGTCTCCTATATGCATGTAGGTCTCTTCTGTCACTTGCCTGCCTCACGCAGGAGGCTCTAGCCCGCTTTATATAGGCAGCGGGCTAGGGTTTTCGGTTACAGGGAAGTTACAAGTTTACAAGTCTATCTCTGGGGATCCAACCCTAGGGCTCCCTCCTCTGTGGGAAACCAGCCTGCTGCCCTGCTTTATATAGGCAGCGGGCTGGTGACCTAGGAAGCCTGGTGGAGGTTGCTTTGTCGCTGTCTTCGGGGTATCCGGGTATGATATCCCCGACACTAGCCCCCGAGCTCGTGGAGGCTTTGCTGCTTGCTGGGAAGGCTTCACGAGCTTCCCCTTGTCTTGATTGTTGTGGATGAAATGCTGAAGTCGGAGCTGGAGCCGGCTGAAACTGGAGTCCGCAGCCGGACGAAGTCTGCTGCCGGATGGACTCTGCAGCCGGACGAAGTCTGCAGCCGGACGGAGTCTGCAGCCGGACGGATTCTGCAGCCGGACGGAGTCTGCAGCCAGACGGAGTCTGCAGCCGGATGGAGTCTGCAGCCGGACGGAGTCTGCAGCCGGACGAAATCTGCAGCCGGACGGAGTCTGCAGCCGGACGGAGTCTGCAGCCGGACGAAATCTGCAGCCGGACAGAGTCTGCAGCCTGCAGCCGGATGGAGTCTGCAGCCGGATGAAGTCTGCAGCCAGACGGAGTCTGCAGCCGGATGGAGTCTGCAGCCGGACGGAGTCTGCAGCCAGACGGAGTCTGCAGCCGGACGAAATCTGCAGCCTGCAGACCGAGGAGGGCAATGACGATGTCGAGCCCCCGAGCTTCACGGAGAGGGTGATGGCGAGGTCGAGCCCCCAAGTTTCGCGGAGAGGGCGATGGCGAGGTCGAGCCCCCGAGTTTCGCGGAGAGGGCGATGGCGAGGTCGAGCCCCCGAGTTTCGCGGAGAGGGCGATAATGATGTTGAGCCCCCGAGTTTCGCGGAGAGGGCGATGGCGAGGTCGAGCCCCCGAGTCGGCCCCAAAGTGGGAGCCAAATGGCATCCGGATTGAGCGGCGGCCGGCTGCAGGTGGAACCAGTCGAAGGAGCAGTCGGCCTGGGGATCCACTAGCCCCCGAAGCTGTCGAGGTCCTACAGCTCCGGCGGGAGGGCCTCGGCAGATTTACCCAAGAATAGTCATGCAAGAAACAATGTTAGTCACAGATCTCGGTATATAAATTATACGGTGATTGAAGCTTTTGTCGATTTTTATGCCAACTCGCTTTGGTCCGAGCCCTTTAGATCCTTCGTGTGCACTTCACCGTCCCGGCTTGTGCTCTTGCCGGCTGGTCGACTGGCGATACTGCAGCCGGATGCGAAGAGTTGGCCATGCGGGATCATGCACACTACTTAGACTTCGGGGATTGGGTTCGAGCGAACCAACATTTAGAAAAGAAGACGATCGTGTCGTCCAAGTTGTTTCCTCCTTTGATGTCTTTCATGTGGATGCGACCTCCAGCGTGTTCTCCTCGCCGGTCTGGACCGGGCGCAAGGAGTTAACCGTTTGGTGCCGTGCACACTACTGAGCCGATCTCGGGAAAAAGTGCTTGGGCTAGCGAAGAAGAGGGCATCTAGGTTGTCCAAGACATTTCCTCCTTTGACGTTCCTTCATGTGCACTTCACCGTCCATGCGGGATCATGCACACTACTTAGTCGATCTCGGGAAAAAGCGCTTGAGCTAGCGAAGAAAAGTGCGTCCAAATTGTCCAAGCCATTTCCTCCCTCGACGTCTTTCATGTGCACTTCACCGTCCAGCGGGATCATGCACACTACTTAGCCGTCTACGGAAAAAATAGTCTGGATAAAGCCGGACAGAAGAAGCGAAGATTTTGTGAAAAGGCGGAGAGACAGCCCCCGGGTGTTTCTCGGGACTATCCACTTTTGTGCGCGGTGCGCAAGCATAGACGATACTTACGTTTTTAATTCTTTGCGTAGTCGAAGAAGGAGGGTGCTGCAGCCGACCTACATCCAGCCGCGCAGGCGACCAAACGGAGGCGGCTGGAACTGGTTCCAGACGGCCTGGATCCGGCCGGCTTGGCAGCCAAACAGCCGGGTTGGGAGCAGCCGTCCTTTCTTTTCTTTTCTTTTCTTTTTTTTTTTGTCAGCCGGCCGGCCGGCTCCTCTTTTTCTTCTCTTTTCTTCTTTCTTTGACCCGGCCCTCTGCCTCTCTTGCCTGGGCAGCCGGCTCGACCGGGAATCGGCCGGAGCGGCGAGGGCGGAGCCTGGGGAGGCCGGCCGGGCGCGGCAGGCGGCCGAGGCTGGCCGGCATGCGGCCGGAGCCGGAGCCGGAGCCGGAGTCGGCCGGCCAGGGCAGCTAGACGCGGGGCGGGTGCCGGCGCGTACACACGCTGGAGCCGGAGTCGGCCAAGATGCGCGCGGAGGCGAGCGTGCGTGGAGCTGGAGGCGGCCGTCTGGGCGCGGCGCAGGGGGACGCGCGGATGCGGTGGAGTCGAGTGGAGGCGGAGGCGTGGGCCTGGAGGCGGAGACGACGAGGTGCAGCGGTTGCTGCTCTGCTTGGCGGGGAAGAACTCGGTCCAGGGGGAGGTTGGTGAGGACAGAGCAGCCGGCGTGGACGTGAAGGAGGCGTGGCGCGGCAGAGAGGGGGCCGGGCACGGCCGGGCCTCGCTGGGCGCGGGCGAGCGCGCACGGACGGAGAATCCACCGTCGGGGAAGGAGAACTTGCCGCCGAATCCTGCGCTACTGGAGCACTACAGTACAATCCTGCGCGAAGGAGAACTTGGCGATGCGGGGAAGAGCTTGAGGGGGACCAGCTTGCGCGGCGCAAGTCGGGGACGAGCAGAGGATGGCGCGACCGTCGGTGAAGGAGACCTTGGACAGGGGCGCGTAGTAGAGGCACAGATGTGGAGTAGCTCAATGTCGGAGGAGAGTCCTCGGTGGAGGCGTAGACAACGGAGCGCAGAGCATAGGATGGAGCTCGGGCAGCGGGTTGAGGACGGCGAGTTCGCGCGGGGAAGACGCTCTTGATGGCCATGGCTCGATTTTTGCTGCGTTCTTTGACATCGGTGACGATTTCCGACCTTGGATGTCCTCTGTGGTGGCCACAGCGACGGATTGGTGCGGTTTCACCTCCGGTCATGGAGGTGTTCTTGGTGGTTGGTGGAAGGAGAGAGAAGAGAGGGGGATTTTTTCAGATCCAGATCGGGAGGGTGCCAAACCCTAGGGCTCCCTCCTCTGTGGGAAACCAGCCTGATGCCCTGCTTTATATAGGCAGCGGGCTGGTGACCTAGGAAGCCTGGTGGAGGTTGCTTTGTCGCTGTCTTCGGGGTATCCGGGTATGATATCCCCGACAACCGTGGACACGGCTTTTCGAAAAGATTAAACCCTGCAGGGGTGTACTATTTTTACCACCGGTACCGTCCAACCCCTTGCCTATACAAATAGCTCTCTTCCGGCGAAAGCTGGCAGGGCGGGCACGGTTAAACCTTTACTTGCATGAGACTATCCAAGGGTCATCGTGACGACAGGACAAGTTTTTCCATGCCTATTTCAGCACGCTGCCCCCATCGCCACAACCTACACACCCCCATCCTCATCGTGCCTTCTTCCAACCTACAACTCACACGAAAATGGAAAGCACAAACTAGAGGACCCTTGGATACGCCCGCACAATTTATTCGGTTAGTAAGGATTCCATATGTCCCACCGTTGGAAGCACGCTTGGTCTTGGTTCAAGAGGTAAAGAACTCGCACCTAGGCGGCAAGAATAAGGCAAAACACCATCCCCTGATGGTAACTCATCCAAGCCTTTTAAGCATTTTTATTAGGTACCACAAGTATCCACCATGTCTGAACATTCCATCAATTTCATAAGCATGGAAATAATCACCAGACGACTAAGCATTCGACTAAGCGTGGCTAAGCATAGCTAAGCATATAGTACAACAGTTATATCTTTAACTCAGGCCAACACATCAACCTATGGATAATAGGAGGGATGACATGTAATGGTTTAGGGAACATGCAATTCATAGGATACTCTATACATTGACCAAAAGTTGACATTGGAACCGAATGCAATATTATGGTGGAGAAAATACTTGTATAATACAATAGGATGATATATGCCAAGAAGGTTAGGTTATCTCTTGCCTTGCTGACGGGGCTGATAGCACGGATCGTCGGGGGTATGTAGGGGAAACCTCAACTCCTGAATCTACCGATACCAAACAATAACAGGAGAACAAATAATAATATGCATACAAGAGGTGCAATGCACAATCGTGATAACATGTCAAGTTTATGCACTGATATCATCATTTAATTTAGCTAACAAATTTAATGGAGTGACAAATAATTGGTGCAATTATTTGGAAGAAACCCCATATTTAGCTTAATGGCCACATTGGTTATGAATTATTACAGTACTAAAATGTGGTTTAGATAAGCATGAAAATTACATGAATAGATTTGTATTGTTCTCCTGATAATTTTGGTACCTTGTTTGCAATTTTCCGAGTAACGATGAATAATTGGTGAATTAAATGATTATTCAATTTTAATTCTTTTAACCAATTCAAGAATAACATCAAAGGAAAAGTTGTTTTCATGCTGTGAAATTAGCATAACTAGATAGCCTTTGATTTACTGATCATTTTGGCATAGCATTTGCAAGATTTGGATCATTGGTTATTAAGTTATGATTTTCCCAAAATTAACTTGTTGAGTCGGTACTTCCGGCTAAATGCCCGGTAGTACCGGTCAGGTCGGTACTTCCGGAACAACTTCCGGGCTAGTTTCGGAAATTAACAGAAGTATCCAGTACCGAAACTACTCACGGTCGGTACTTCCGGCTAAGAGCTCGGTAGTACCGGTCATGTCGGTACTTCCGGCTCAACTTCCGGGCTATTTCCGGAAATTAATAGAAACATCCAGTACCGATTCAGCTCACGGTCGATACTTCTGGCTAAGAGCCCGGTAGTACCGACGGAGCATGTTGACTAGGCCGAAGCCAGGACCGGCGCGCGCGCGCGGTGACCGCGACGTCGGCGAGCACGCGCACGGCAATGGGGTGGTTCCTAGGACGCGTTACTGGGCGCATTCGACGCATCTCGACGATTCCTACCTAGTGGTGGCGGTGCAAGGACCAAGAGGTCACCGGAGCGGCGTCCACGGCGATGTGCAGCGGCGGCCGGCGGCGGCTTGAGGCGCAGCGGAGGAACTAGGGGGGAGGAGAGGAACGGAGGTGTCCCGGAGGACGGCGAGCTCACCAGGAGCATGAAGAGCTCGATGGCGAGGTGTGGGGAGGCCAGAGACGACGGCGAACTTGCTCGGCGCGCGGTGGCCAGGGTTGAGGAAGACGACGAAGAAAAGGACGGCATGCTCGATTCCCGGCGCCTTGGGTCGATTCCTTCGGCGAGGACGAGGAAGACGAAAAGGCGGAGCTAGTGGCGTGCTTCGATCTACTCCAAGAGGCTTCAATCGTCGGCGGCGTGCTCGGGCATGGTCGCGGCCATGGTGGAAGAACGGGAGAGAGAGAGCGGGAGAGGGAGCAGGTGAGCGAGGGGAAAATAATTGAGGGGAGAGAGAGGGAGAGCAGGGCGTCAGTGGCGTTCTCTTAGCCACGATGGGGGACCCGGCATCGCGCGGCACAGTGCGAGGTGTGGCGGCATGGCGGCAGTGCTTCCACTGTCGCCACAGGGACGAAGACTCGTCGGTACTTCCGGCTGAAGCCCGGTAGTACCGATGAATCCATCTAAACCAGAGGCTTGCTATAATTAATTGAGGTATGTAAACCTTTTTGAAAATTCTGGAAAATTCAAGTAGGCTCCCCATAACATTTAGGAGCTCCACGAAAATTTGTGCTCCAAAATAAAATGTTTTGAACAACAATTGTTCATAGGGTTTGAATATGACAATTTTTTATAATTTCCAAAAGTGATCTTTATTTTACTTTAGCTATTTATTTGGGGCACTTAAACAATTCATAAAATTATAAAAAATATTTATGGGGGCTCATAATATTATAAGGGAGCTCCCCATATTTTTAGTTTGAATTTTTGAACTGTTTAACAGGGGTTCAAAAATAGGAATTGATTTGCACCATTTTTGAATTCTCAAATTTATTTCTTTGCTTGGCAAGAAAATGCCTTCGACAATTATTTATAAAATGTATTCTTGGAACTTCCTGGACAATTTGGAAATTCAGGAATAATTTGGTTTTGCCAATTTGAGCAATGCATTTGGTTTGGAATTTTGGAAAGGGTTTTGCTTCCCTTTTATAATTCCCAAGTGTTGCTTTCTTTAACTTTAGCAATTTAAAAATGTATGCCATGATGCAATGAAAATGAAAAGGCGAAAATTTGGCTCAAATTTAAGGGTACCAAACTGGGGCTGTTACAGTCTCTTTAGTCTCCTCAGGGTTGCTACGGTAAGGGGCACGCTACGGTAATGATGCACCGGGAATTAAATCAATTTGGTGTTCTATACCGCGAATCGGCGGTAATCCCGGTGGTACAGCACTTGGAAAAACGTCCGCAAACTCCTGCAAAACGTTAGCAACAGCAGGGGCAAAGAGGGAGGCATATCCTCAAAAGAAAACAATACCTCTTTGCAAACAATGGCATAGCAAACAGATTCATGAAGATCCAAATCAGTACGATCAGACTTGCTAGCTAGCAAACATGGATTGGTCAATTTAATTTCAGTGGCAACATTGTTGGGTGAAACATTATTAGTCTTATGTTGTTGCACAAATTCTTTAGCTACAATTTGATTTTCACTCTTTTGTTGCTCCTGTTTTTTCGCTTTACTAGCTCTAGCAATATCATCTTTCAAAATTTGTTCAGGAGACATGGGTAGCAAAGCAATTTTCTTATCATTATGAACAAGAGTGTACTGATTTGTGCTACCATGGTGTACAGATTTTTTATCAAATTGCCATGGCCTACCCAATAAAAGAGAACATGCTTGCATAGGGACGACATCACAATCAACAAAATCAGCATATGCAGCAATACTAAAATAAACACGAACAGTACGAGTGATCTTAACCTTGCCGCTGTTGTTGGACCATTGGATGTAGTAAGGACGAGGATGGGGCCTTCTTTGGAGAGCGAGCTTCTCCACCATCTCGACACTCGCCAAATTGTTGCAGCTACCTCCATCAATAATGATGCGTATAGACCGTTCTTTCACAACTCCCTTTGTGTGGAAAAGATTATGGCATTGGTCTTGTTCGGCCTTTGTAACCTACACACTCAAAACTCGTTGAACAATTAATGAAGCATATCTATCCGCATCATCAGCAGCCATGCATTGTACATCTTGTTCACAGTAATTAGCGCCTTGTTCCTCGTGTGCAATAAGAGCCAAAGTCTCCTCATCAAAATCACTAGCGGAATCGTATCCACCATCTTCACGAGCAATTATCACGCGCTTATTTGTACATTCATGTGCGTAATGACCCCAACCATCACATTTGCGGCATTGAATTTTGCTAGTGTTGCCCGTGGAAGCCATGGAAGATGAACTCGGTGTGGACCCAGAAGGAGTAGCCTTAAAGGAGGGTGGTGGTGCTGCCTTGCTTGTCATCTCTTTGCTGGGCATGGTAGCAGAAGTAGAAGGAGAAAACGGGGTGCGCGTAGAACGTGCACGACCAGTCCATGATGTAGTCCATCCTGCAGGGAAATTAGTCTGCGAAGCTTGCCGATCCTGCACTTCACGTTTGGCAATACAAGCAAGATGGAACAAACGGGTAATGGTATGATACTCCTTATACTCCAAAATGTTTTGAATTTCTTTATTTAACCCACCAATAAAACATGCAAGCATAGGTTCAGTATCTTCCACAACACCACATCTAAGTAATCCATTTTGCAATTGTTGATAGTATTCCTCTACTAAATTTTTGCCTTGTTTTAGTTACTGCAATTTTTGAAGCAAATCACGTTGATAATATGGAGGCACCCAACGAGTACGCATAGCAGTTTTTAAGAATGTCCAAGTGGTGGGGATGACATTAGGATTGACTCTACAATATTCAGACCACCAAATAGAAGCGAACCCAGTAAACTCACAAACAGCAGCTCTAACACGTCTATCTTCAGGGTAATGTAAGCATGCAAAACGTTGTTCAGTTTCTAATTCCCATGTGAGATAAGCATCAGGATCATATCTACCCTCAAAAGGTGAAATTGTTAACTTCAGTTTAGCAACATGGTCATCATCATGCAATACCTGAGGGTGTGGTGCAGCATTACCATTACGAATGTGGGCGCGCAGCCGACCTGGGGCTTGTTGCTGCACTTCTACTCCTTCATACTCGTCCTCGCCCTTGCCCTCGTAGTACTCAAAGGGCTCATCGACAACCGCAACTACTCCAGAATTTTGGCCTTACTCGTGGGGTACATGTTGAGCGTGCCCAACATACCCGGGACGACGAGGAGCAGCAGCCGGCGGTGGTGGAAGACGAGAAAGAAACTCGTTGAATTTGGCATCGAGCTTGGTATCAAAGGATTGCTCGAGGCCGGTTATCTTTTCAAGTGCCTCGCCAAGTCGTTTGTCGATGTCTTGTGTGTTATCCATCACAAGCTTGGCGAACTTAGTGTGTAACTCTTTGTTCGTCAGGTTCTCCCATTCCTCACCCGAGCCTCACATGGTTAGTAGAAGACAGGAAACAAATCACAAGAATATGTTCCTATGAACTACTAGGTGGTAGTGGAAAGAATGTGTAATCCGTCAAACCAAAAGCAAAGCTCTTACAAGTTCTTACCAAGCAGCAGTAGGTGACTGGCAACCAGCGGAGTCAACTTGCCGAAGATTAGATGAAGCGATTACCAGGTGAGAGTCACAACACACGGTGTAGAAATCTGTGGAGCTTTGGGAAGGCTTATATATTGTATAACAAAACTCAAATCAGGAATGCAAGTTGAATAAACGCTCAAAGACGGTACTGTGCTGGTCCTAGGCTAGACCGTACTAGAGACGCGAGCCTATAGCACCAACAAAGTCAAGGCGCGGTAACAACAAGCATAAATGGATAGCTCAAAAGCAAGATATAAGTGAAGATCACAGAAAATGATGAACTTGTTTCACAAAAGTGGCAAAAACTCAACCTTCCCGGACTCTTTTGGAAATTCTGAGAGATTCTAGAGGCTTGGAACAACATAGTTGTTCAGGTTGGATAGAAAATTTTCTGACGAGAATTTTGAGTGGTCGAACGTCGAAAACGGAGTTCGTATGTAAAAGTTATGGCCGGTCAAAGTCGGATAGCCAAAACTGTCAAAAAACCCACTAATTCGGACCTGAGTAGTAGAAATCGGGTCAAATCCGACTTGGATGCGGATTGACTTTTTTTATAAACCTAGATACGAAGCCAACCGATCACGATGGTGGAGGCGGCGGCGCGTATGTAGATGGTGGCGGTGGTGGATATATGGATGGCGGCGGAAGACTGGTGGATGGTGACGATGATGGGCGAGATGCGTGTCGTGCGGCGGCGGCAAGACAAATATGCAAAGAACTCGAAACTCTAAAGGAACTAGACACTAAGACCAGCAACTCAACACGACGATGCAGACGAAGACTCAACGATGCAATGCACTGAAAAGAATATGCAACAGGCCCGGACTGGTTATAGGACGGGATGATCTAACCCTAAATTTATTTTATGGCTTTTTTCATGGACTGTAGGTATTAAAAGCAGATGCAATCTACACTAGTAAAAACTGTAAATCTCACCGATCAACCTGAAATCTGATACCACTTGATAGAGGCTGAGGTGTCCGATCTTTCGATGAGATGATAACTATCGATTTGGGTGGCGTCGATGTTGACGATCCGACTACAAACGTGCGAGGACGCCGCGCCTTAGCAATCGCTACACCAACTCCGGGGAGGTTTATGACAGCGCCGAAGCACAATCGACCTGTAATGCCCCGGGGTTTTCCCCCAAATTAGAGTTTTGCTTGTTCTTTTCTTTTTGCATCGTCATGACATCATGCATTCAATCACCTTGCATTTTTGGCAAAAGAAAAATCAAAATATTATTTTAGCTAAATTATTTGTGATTTGTAAAATAATCCAAGGATTTAATAAATCCACCCGTCTTTTTCTATCTTCAAAATATTTTCTCGAAATAATATTTGGAGTATTTGACAAAACATATTTTATTAGATTCAAATAAAGTTTTGAAAATGTTGCAAACTTCTCTCCTTTACTTTTCTTTTCCTTTCTCTTCTCTCTTTTATTTCTGTGGAAAAGGAAAATGCAAAAGGGGAAGAAAAACCTAAAAGGGGCCGCATCTTTTCTTTCCTCCCTCTCTCCTCCTTTGGCCCAACTTCTAGCCCAGCCCAACTCCTCCTCCTGTCGCTTTCTTCCCGTACGAGAGGAGCACGCAGAGTGCGTGACCATGGCCTCCACTGGCGCCACGCTCCTTGCTTTCCCCTCCTATAAAGCCACCCCAGAGCCTCTCCTCCCCAAAAACCCTAGCCTTTTTCCTCTCCCTTCCCTCTGCCGCCGCCATGTTCCTCCTCTCCCTCCTTTTCTTCTCCACCATCGAGGGTGCCCGAAAACAGCCGCAGTGAAGCTTCACCTAGCCGATTCCATGGTCGCCCCCAAGCCGAGCTGAGCGCGGGAATGGAGCCGCGTCGCCATCACCGTCCTCTACGCAGAGCATCGGAGCCGGAGTCTCCCCGGAGCGTCGCCAAGGTCGTCGTCCACTACATCATCTACAACCGGAGTCGCTACGCACGCCGACGTCGTCTTCTCCCCCTCCGTCCTCCTCCGGCCTATCGAGCTCGCCCTCTGCTTCCCCGAGGTGAGCCGCACCTTATTCCCCCTTTCCCCTCTCGATTCCGTCGCTGTGTTCGTCGATCCGCTCGTGCGCGAGCTCTGTCCGCCTTTGACGAGTGCGTCTGTCATGCTGCTGTTTCCGCTCCTGCACCCACGCTGCCCACTCTCTTCACTCCAATCTGCACCTGGCACACGCAGCAGCACCCCGGCGCCATCAGCTGCACATGCGCCCTCGACCTCCAAGACGTGCAGGGTCCCTGCCAATCTTCGTCCGCCGTCGTGTTTCTGCAATCGGAAAAGTCTGAACCTTGTGTTCAGATTCAGTCTACACCAATGTCATACGTTTTGTATCATCAGATCCGGATCCCATCACCACCACCGAGCCAACCCAGTGGCTTTGTTCCTTGCTCCCGCACCCGTGAGGCCCAAGATCGATTCCCACGGCCACACCTTTTCCACCCCTTTTTCTGTTTTATTTTCCTTTTTGCAAATTATATCCAAATCCATATCTTTTAATTGGTAGCTCCAAATTAAAAATCTTATATATGAAAGTTGTTCAGAAAATTGTGTAGATTTTGAATATGCCATCCATGCTCATGTTTGCATCATGTAGCTTGCATTTTAGTTGTGTTTTGTTTATCACCTAAATAATTAAATATGGAATATGTGGGTTCTAATTTAATTGTTGACCCGGTTCCATTTAATTTTGTGTAGCCCAACAATGCATTGTTTATACTTGCTAACAACATTTAAATTTGATGGTTAGAAAAATAACTCAAACCCTACTATTAATTGTCGGAATCTCGATTCCGGTTAATTTGGTTAAGTTGCATCCTCTCATAATTGCCATGTCATGCATGCATTGCATAAACATGCCGCTTCTTTTGCCGTAGAAGTAAAATGCATCTTTTGCGCTTCCAGTGTTCGTTGCTTCTTCGGGAATAGGACGTTGAGTTGATGTGAGCAACGACACGTTCTGCTACCTCTACCGGATTGCGGGCAAGGACTACTCACTTGATATCTTTGTTTGTTTTCTGTCTCTTACACGTCCTATCTTTTGTCCCTTGCTAGCCTTATATTACGATGCTTGTGTCCCGATCCTATATGCATGTTTACCTTGCAGCCATGATATGCCCCACCACCCACATCCTATTAACCTGTTGCTTGTTTATCTTGTTGGCCTTGCGAGTCGTAATGCATGCTTAGGTTGTTTTGCTCGAGTCTTGTTATCTTTATCTAGTCATGCTTTAATATGATAGTTGGGTTAAATTCACATGTTAATCTTTAATGTTTGGCGATGGGATATAATTAATAAAGATAAGGCACCGGCGGAAGGCCAATCGTGGTGATTTGTTCTGCTAGTGTCGCCTAGGACCCGAGTTCTTGTCCTCTGATCCAAGAATGAGCGCACTACCCACATGTGGAGGAAATGGACTCCCCTCGACCTAGTACCGATCTGCAGCCTGTCCAGGGCGCCAAAGTAGTTCGGGTGTTTCCATTGGCACGGCGCTTTATATTGTTGCAGGTACACGGATGGGACGCCTCCGATACGATGATGGTTACTTACAGTAGGGTTCCGGAATGGGCGTTAATCGCATGTGGAAGGAGGGGCAATCGTATGAGTGTTCCCTCCCGAAGCCGTTCACGCATCGGCTGAGTCCACCTCGGAGCTTCGGCCGGACTTTCAAGGTGGGTCAGACTTAGCTAGGTGGTTCCCTGGACTTGTGCGGTAGTGAAGGAAAGTGTAGCGTCGGATACCCTGCCAGCATACCCCGGAAGTGTGCTAATTGCATGGCAACAAGGGTGGAAGTGCGTGTGGTTACATTTGTGCACCCCTGCAGGGTTAAATCTTTTCGAAAAGCCGTGTCCGCGGTTATGGACGACTTGGTGATGATGCTGGCTAACAAGATCATAGACAACATACACCTGATGTTAATAAATTGATTAGTAAGATAGAGCTACTTCAATAATAAATTATAAAATTGCCAACTGTGTGAGTGCCTTTGGGCTTGCTGCTCGTAGGATAAACGGGCTGGTAAGGAATTGGCTGGGTATGTTTGGTGTTAGTATAGTTGGTTACCTATGCGCTCTCTTACCTCGTCTCTATTAGACGATTGTTGTAGTGTGTCTCTATAGGTTGTTAGTGCTGATTGCTGCCGCCTCAATCGCTAACCCCTTTTCCTCGGAATTCCAGCTTTGATATCTTGTGAGTATTACTTGCCAGTACTTCTACTAGTACTGACCCCTTCGGGGCTGCTATTCCAATGCAGCCAACAGGTTTGAAGTGTGACGACGTTAGCTTGGGAATCCCTCCGGCTAGGCTTGGCCTGGGCAGGGATATGGTGCCTTTGCTTATCTTCAGGACTCTTAGTCCAATTTGTATCTTGTCCGTAGTCGGACGCTACCCGCTTCCGTTGTTAATTGGATCTTTGTATTGTATCTTTGGTTCTTGACTCGGTGAGTCGTTGTTCTATATATGTTCTTTTGTGGGTTTCATTGAGAACTGTTGTAATGTTATCACAATTCCACCCGCATAACGTGTGTTGCGACGTGCACGTTATGCCTGGTGGGTGTCCTTTAGGATCGTTATTATGCGGATTTGGCTGTATCGCTAAAATCTGCATAGTACCGATCTTGGGGCGTTACAGTAACTAAGGTCTAATTCCTGCAGGCAATCGAAGAACAAGCAAGAACTAAGAATTGGCAATCTGAATATTGCAAATATGAATGATTATAGATGAAAGTGGGGTTCCGAAGAGCGGTCTTGGTCTGGCCGATCTGGCACAAACGAAGTACAGCGAAGTTGAAGTGACGGCTAGCTAACTTTTGACTAAACAAAACCCAAACCCTAAAGTGATGACCTAGGGGGTATTTATAGGGAAACTTAGGGGAATTTCATGCAGCCTTGGAAAAGAGGGCCGAAATCCTTCCTAAGTCGGTTTCCCTATCAATACGGACCCTGAAAACAGCCTATGAAAAGGTATCTCGAAAATACGTGGGCCTGGCCCAAAAATAGAGGTGACGCATCACCATATAATGCTATGGACGAAAATATGAAGTCTGGTCTTTGAATATTTCGTCCATGACTTCATGCTCCCTTATAGTGGCTTCACAACCCTCAATTCTCCATGTGTGGCGTCATCTTCAATCCTCATATGCTTGCTGCCATCTCCATGAACGATCATGCTCCAATACTTGTCCATCAACTCCTCGCTAGGTCCATTATTCCTAAGTGTAACAAACACATCGGTTTTAGGAAGTAGCATATTCTCATGTAAATTTGGAAGAGTTCCAAGAAACGAAAGTACCTGATAATTTAGTTGACGTGCACGAGCTCGAGTAATAGGTCCTTGTATTTGTGTAGTAGTAGGACTAGTGGTTGTAACTGTAGTTGGGATGTCCTCATCACCATCACGGAGGAGTTGAGCCTTTGGATTAACGATAAGCAATCTGAGGCGAACATAACCTTGTCAAGACCTTCCTTCCGTGCCAGCAGGACTACACGATGAAGTGCCAGAGCTTCAGCATCCTCAGGGGGCACGAGACCACTCAGCTGTTGTCGACAAGCCGCCAAACAACTACCACTATGATCCTGAATGATGACGCCCGCCACCATCATACTGGTTACCTCGAAAATCACAGCATCAGAGTTGATAAGGAAAACTCCCGGTGGCGATGGAGTCCAACGAAGAACCTGGGACTCAGAAATACACCTTGGAGCCGATGAGTATTTAGAAGCCTGCGATTGAATCAAGTCAACATACACGAGGATCTTCGCACAAGTATGCTTTGGATTGGGTTTCTCCGAAGTTCTAAGCTTCATTTCGTGCCTCCCAGATATGCCAAAACGTTACAGTCAACACTGTAGCTTGTAGGTCGTTTGCTCGATCCAGGAAGTCAAAGAGCCACTGGCTGGTGGATGCAAAGCTTTTGCGTTCGAGGTGCAGATGGACATGCTGTTTAACTTCCCTCCACACAACATGAGCAAACTGGCAAGTGAGCATGGCATGCTCAATACCTTCCAGAAGGCCGCAGAAGCTGCAGGGCCCCGTATCCGGGACTCTCCTTCGCTGTAGCTGTTGCCCACTAGGAAGCCAGTCATGAACAAATCGCCATAGGTGGATCTTCATCTTTCCAGGTGTGTTGATCCTCCAGAGAGACTTCCATCGCTTCTCATTCCTCATCCAATGAAAACTTCTGCCACAGCCTGATCTGCTTCTCTAGCGGAGGAAGCTTGAAAAACGTGCTAAGTTGTACCCTGACCGTATCATATAGGTGCCATGACGAGTAGACAGCTAGTAAGCAAAGTCCTCACCAGCATGGCGCAAAACAGGGATGTGAAGAATCTGTTCAGCAACGGCCAGAGCAAAGAAAGCTCGGATGTTCTCCTCATTCCATGAGCTAGAGTCCTCATCCAGTAGGCATCTCACTGTAGCTATAGCAGGAATCGGTGATACAGTTTGGAGCCTTTCCGGCGGGAAGTCAGGCACCCAATTGTGTCCCACAACTTTGATTTTGCTTCCATCACCAACACCCCACTGTACTCCATGAAGCAAAAGATCTCTCCCATGCAGCAGACTTCTCCAAGTGTATGAAGCACCTCTTGGTTTAGTAGCATGCCAAAAATCGGAGTTAGGGAAATATCTCCCCTGTAACACTCGAGCACACAAAGAGTCCGGTACTATAAGCAGACACCACCCTTGTTTAGCTAACATAACCTGGTCAAGGAGTCCGAGGTCGCGAAACCTCATACCCCCAAGCACCTTAGGGGTCAACAACCATGACCAGGATCTCTAGTGCATCTTCTTCTTACCATCCTCTACACCCCACCATCTGTTAGCAATGATCAACCTTATCTTATCACACGTGATGAGGGGTAGCTCGAAACAGCTCATGACAAAAATTGGAATGGATTGAACCACCGCTTTGAGAAGCGTCTCATTCCCAGCTCGAGACAACGGTTTACCAGAAACGCCATTTAGATATTTCCAAATCTTGTCATATAGGCACTTAAAAGTGGCAGAAGGAGATCGGCCCACTGAAGTAGGCATACCAAAATAAATAAGAACTTCACTCTCCACCTCCAGTCGCACTTTCACCCTATTTTTCACTTGGTCAGAGCAATGATGACCAAAAACTGCTGATGATTTCTCAAGGTTTAGTTCCTGCCCGGAGCCATCACAATAATCTGGAGAGTGTCTTTAAGAGCATCCACACTCCTATTATCGCTTCTTGCAAAGAAGATGTTGTCATCTGCAAACAGTAAATGGGATATAGGGGGACCGATTCTACCATTGCGAATGCCATAGAGCTCACCTCGATCCTCCTTTTGTTGCAGTAAACTTGACAAACCTTCCGTACAAAGAAGAAATAAATATGGACTGATTGGATCACCTTGACGAATACCCCTTGATGTTATAACCAGCTCTGTAAGCTCGCCGTTAACACGAACAGCATATCGGAGATAGGTTACACACCTCATAACCGATTGTATCCAGAAGGGGTCAAAACCGAGCTTGTACACGCACCCATGAAGATAAATCCCTTCAACTTGGTCATACGCTTTCATCATATCAATTTTCAGCGCAAAAAACGGCCTTTTAGCCTTCTGGTTACGGATTGTGAGAAAACATTCATAGGAAATTAGAGCATTATCTGTGATCAGCCTACCGGGGACGGAAGCACTCTGATGTTCTGATATAATCGTCGGCGGAATCACCTTCAACCTATTTTCCAGAACTTTGGACGCAATCTTATAGAGGATGTTGCACAAGCTAATTGGACGAAAATTCTTCAGATGTTTCGTCTTGGCAACTTTGGGGATCAACACGATGATGGAATCACATAGTCCCTTAGCAATATTACCTCCACAGAGGAAGCTCCTCACAGCGTTACAAATTTCAGATCTGAAAAAATCCCAATGGGTCTGATAGAAAAGCGTTGGAAAGCCATTTGGCCCAGGAGCTTTAGTCGGGCCTATTTGAAATAGTGTAGCTCCAATCTCCTCATCTGTGTAAGGTTTACAAAGATCAACATTCATATCATCAGTAACCTTAAGATGGATAGCATCTAGGACTACATCAACGGAGTCACACGGTTCAGAATAAAAAAATGTTCATAGAACTGAACCATACCTTTAATCTCCCCATGTGAATCACACTTGGAGCCATCCTCCCGCACAAGAGATGTGATTTTGTTAGTACTTTTGCGAGCGGAGGCTTTTGCATGGAAGAACGAGGTGTTGCGATCTCCTTCACGGAGCCACTCCACACGAGACCGTTGTCGTGCCATAATCGCCTCACATTCAAAAAGGTCACACAACTTGTGTTCAATGTCCCGCTCCTCCTTTAAACCTGCACCAGATAGTGGTTGGCCCCGTAAATAAAAGAGCTATTGCTCTAGGCGTCTGATTTGTTTCTGCACCGATCCAAAAGTTGCCCAGCTCCAGTCCTTCAGCGTGGGAGCCATTCTGTTGATGGTAGCCCACGTCGAGCTCAGCGACGGTGTACCCGCACTGCTCACCGCCCAGGCCGACTCCACCATCTCCTTGTAATCCAGTGATCGTCGCCACATCGCCTCATACCGAAAATTATGTGAGACCTGTGGCTGCCTCCCACTTCATACGTTCTTGACATAGGATATCAAAACAGCATAGTGATTGGACGAAGTGGTAATAATATTGTCCACTAAGCAATCCTCGAAAAGCTGGTTGAAAGCGTCGTTGGCCACTGCTCTATCGAGTCTCACTTTGACATGTGTTTCCGCATCCTACCTATTTGACCATGTGTATTTAGGACCCCCCTACCCAAGATCCATCAGCCCACAGTCTTGTAAGCAATCCTGAAAACCCGCAATCTGTGATTCAGTCTGATCCAGAGGTCCTATATGTTCATCTTGACTTGACACCTCATTAAAATTACCACAGCATAGCCATGGACCCTTCCAAGATGTGCTCATTGAACGAACGAGATCCCAGAACTCATGACAAAGCTCACGTCCGGGCTCACCATAGAAAAAGGTTGTGCTCCACGTCAAACCTCCTTCTGATGTAATATGAGCATCAATGCACCGGCTATTAAAACCCTGGATAGAGACCGACATGGAAGACAACCAAAACTGACCCAAGCCACCGCTGAGTCCGACGCTGCTAACAGCAAAACAACCAGACTAACCAAGAGACAACATAAAACTCCGTACTCTATTATCCCTCATCTTTGTTTTCGACAGAAAGAGGATGGAGGGATGATGAGCCTTCACAAGTTAGTGAAGCTCGCCAACTATCGCGTCCGTTCCAACCCCACGATAGTTCCATACCAAGATACTCAATGCGTACGGCGGGGCTGCTCAATAGCGCCCACCTTATCCACTGATCGATTTTCACCACTCTTCTTCAGCTTCTTGTTGAGTCTGTAATCAGATCATCATCAGATTGCTCCTTGCCTATATTCCGATCTGAGATACTAAGGGGAACCATCAACGCTAAAGTATTCACATTTTCCACTTCAGTCACAGTAGATGTCTTTGCATGATACACCTGCTGCGATTTGCGTTTTTGTCCCACTGCACGGGTCCCAACAGGAACCAATTCTTTGCCCATGCTCTTCCCTGGCTTAGCACTTACGCGAGTACGTGGTTGTCGTTTCTTCATGATGTCTACTACGCGCTTCTATTCTTGTAGACAGTGTTGGGCCTCCAAGTGCAGAGGTTTGTAGGACAGCAGCAATTTTTCCCTTAAGTGAGTAACCCAAGGTTTATCGAATCCACAGGAGGAAGAGGTTGAACGTATCCTCTCTCAAGCAACCCTGCAATTAAGATACAAGAAGTCTCTTGTGTCCCCAACACACCTAATACAATTGTCAGTTGTATAAGTGCACTACTTCGGCAAAGAGATAGTGAAATGCAAGTGATATGGATGGTAACAAGTGGTATTTGTAATCTTTAATAAAAATGGCAGCAAGCAAACATGCAACAAAAGTGACTAGAAACGGTGTTCTGATGATTGGAAACAAGGCCTAGGGATCCTACTTTCACTAGTGGACTATCTCAACAGTTGTAACATAATTGAACACATAAAACACTTCCTCTAAAATCATGTAACAAAGACATCGCTCGGAGAAAACCGTGTAGGGCTACAAAAGCACACCTCAATGTTCGGCCACCACAATTCATCTGTAGGTCTGTCACACCCTAAAGTCCGAACACCACACACGTCACCCACACTGTCACCTTGGCTTTGTGTTGTCAACATTGACTCCGGAAATTATACTAGATAAATTGAGCAACATATCCATACATAATGAAGGGGAAAAACATCCATGAGTTCAACTATATTACAATGCTCACGATCACATAAAGATCACACCATGGGAGAGAGAGATATAACCACAGAGGTACTAGTAGAGCCCTCAGCCCCGATGAAGAACTACTCCCGCTGCATCACGGGAGGCAGCAACGGCGATGAAGATGGCTCCGGGGGCAATTCCCAATCCCGACAGGGTGCCGGAACAGGAACTTCTGTCCCCCGAATTAGGTTTTTTGGTTGCGGCAGCGCTCGAATGCGTTTCTGGAGAAAACCTTCGATGTTCTGACATTTTTAGGTCAAGGGTAAATATATAGGCGAAGAGGCGGCGTGAGGGGGTGGACGCGGCGATGAGGTGGCACCCGGCCGCCAACCCAGCTCCAACCGCGCCTGGCTGGCGCCTGGAGGCTGTGGGCCTCCCCTGGACTTGTCCTTCTAGCTCCCGGAGTCTTTGAGCGAAAAAGAATTTCTGTAATTTTTTCGGATTTTTCTGAGCACTTTGGATTTTGGACCTTTTCTGCAATGCACAGACAGAATAAACAGAAACTGGCACTGGGCATCTTGTCAATAGATAGTCCAATAAAATATGCCAAAATGATGTAAAACATTATAAAAACATGTGGAAATGATATATAATCAAGCATGAAACATCAAAAATTATAGATACGTCGGAGACGTATCAGCATCCCCAAGCTTAATTCCTGCTCGTCCTCGAGTAGGTAATGATAACAAAATAATTTTTTAAGTGACATGCTACCAACAAAATCTTGATCAAGTAATAATGTAAAGCACATGAACTGAATGCATTGATCCAAGACAATGGTTTATTGAATGAAACAAACAATGATTAACCAAGTGTAACATCTAAACAAGAATTTGTTAGAAAAGAGTACTTTGGAGATCTAAGAGTATAACACTTGACAATGATTGATATCTCACAAAGCAATATTATTTCGGCAAAGGAATTTGGCCAACACAAAGGAAGATTTAAGTTTTCAGCAAAAAGCTTCAACTTGCAACATATTTATCTCAAGATAAAGTCAATACAAAGTTTTCATGTTTAGACACGAAGATAACATGAA
Organism: Puccinellia tenuiflora; assembly: GCA_012064385.1. NCBI lineage: Eukaryota > Viridiplantae > Streptophyta > Magnoliopsida > Poales > Poaceae > Puccinellia > Puccinellia tenuiflora. The sequence goes on along the minus strand of QRDG01000531.1, from coordinate 385,883 downwards.
GTAAAACTTGAACCAAAGTTGACACCAAGTGATTGCTTGAGAGGTAAAGAAGGAAGAGGAAAACTAACTCAACATAAAAGTAAAAGAAAGGCCCTTCGCAGAGGGAAGCAGGGATTAATCATGTGCTAGAGCTTTTTATTATTTTTATTTTTGACAGAAGTAAAACAATTTTGAGATATGCATGCTTTCGTCAACGACTCCACAGTAAAGAAACTAGCTAGTTCCCCATTTCAAGCAAGGATTTTAAACTTTTGAGAGCGGCCGGTATTTAGAGGAATGAGGTCACTCCTCGTTCTCCTTTGTTTCACCACTAACCAATGTTTTGACTGATTTCTCAGGTCTGCATTGTGCTAAGGAGAATGGTGGGTTATATTTATATTTTGCTTAAGCCGCTCTCGGCTAATTCAATGAGGACGTAAACCATCAACACCGGGTGAAAGGGGGGAAATGACCTTGCTTGTCACAGGTTATATCTAGCTTCCTACTGCTTCCAAACAGAGGCACAAAAAAGGAGAATTTTGAAAGTTTTAAAGATAGAACATGAAAATTTTACTTGGAGTGGCAAGGAAATACCACATGTTGGTAGGTATGGTGGACACAAATGGCAAAGATATTTGGCTCAGGGATTTGGATGCACGAGAAGTATTCCCTCTCAGTACGAAATTTTTGGGCTTAGCAGGTTATCAAGCAAACACATAACATCAACTTGGTTCAATGAATGACTACAGATATACATTATGCATAACCACTAGACTTTACACCGTCTACCTTGTTAGCCAAACTAACTCTTTGCAAAAAGAATATCTAGACTTTGAGAACTACCAAGCAGGACAAGCACCACAATTTTAAAGCTTTATGGCAGTTCTTTACTAATATGTTCTTATTAGATGGTCCACAAGTTTAAGCATTAATCTACTTCATATCTCTAAACAATTGACAAGTATCAAAGATTCAAGACAATGATCTACAAGATTAAATAGCACTTTTCACACTTCCTACATGATAATTTCCATCCAACCAAACACCAATCTACTTATTTGAAACAAAAATAAAAGGGTGAAACAACAAGAGCATTACTTCCTAACAACAAAAGATAACAACTCTAAAAAAGAGCTAGAAGCAAAATAACAAAAGCTAAACACTCAGCACATATAAGTGAAGAACAAGTGTGTTTACAAAAAAGTGGAGCGCGTCTCTCTCCCAAAAAAGCATGGAAAGATTCCAATTTATTGCAAAGACCAGAGAACAAAACACAAACAAACTGAAAGTAAAAACAACTGACGCTCCAAGAACAACACATAATGTGTGAAGGAATAAAAATATAGTACCATGAGTAAAACAAATGATTGTTGATGAAGAAGGGGATTGGGCATCCCTAAGATTAGACGCTTGTGTCTTCTTGAATATTTCATAGGAGGGTCCATGGGGAGCCTCCCCAAGCTTAAGCTTTTATCCCTTCTTGATCTTCATTCATCACCTTGCACTTGGATATTTGAAAACTTCCTTCACACAAAACTTATAGCAACTTCATTATAGGGGTTAGTCCACAAAAACAATATCTTCCTTCAGTTCCAAAGCACATATCATGAACTGATTTTTTTAAAACATTAGCTACTGTCACAAAGGTCTAAGTAAAGCTCTAGCTTCGAAAAGAACTTCACTTTGCCCGTGAAAGAAGCAATGCAAAACTAAGGGCAGAATCTGTCAAAAACAGGATAGACTGTAATGAATTTTTTCGGGGTATTTCTGGACCTCAAATCAGAAAACTTAAAACTATAGAAAGGTAGACAAAACCCTGATACTTTTTGTCAAAAATTTGCAGCCACAGATGACGTTCTGTGATTTTTTTGGATTTTCGAACAGTGAAAAACAGAAATCTGTTTCTGGACAGCAAACTTACCAATTAGTCTTCCTCTCTTTAGAGGCTATTCTTGGCACCAAAAACCAAAACAAAATATACAAGGGAGTTGTTACAGAGGTAACATCCCCCAAAACAAGAACAAACCAAAAAGAAACAGAAGGTAAAATAAAATGGGTTGCCTCCCATAAGCGCTTTTCTTTAACGCCTTTTAGCTAGGCAAAAAGATTTTAATGATGCTCTCATAAGAATGAGAGTCGAAAATAAAAGAGAGTATCAAGAACCACATATAAAACATGTTTATATCTAACACACTTCCTATGCATCGGAGTCTTGTAAGAAAACAAATCAATGAAGCACAAAGTGGCTAGCATAGGAAAGCAAAACAAGTGCAACTTCAAAACTTTCAACATAAAGAGAGGAGACTTAATATTATTGTGATATATAAAATCGTGTCTCCCTCTCTCATGATGACCATTAGGTATTAAAGCAACCAGCATATAAAAGCAACATTGTCGTGTCTTGGATCACGGACACCGGGAGTAAAGGATACCCCTTTTTAGGTTCGGTATGGGGAGCGAAGGAGGCTGAGAAACGTCTTCCGCCGGGAGGACTTCGTCTACGCCTTAGATCTATGTACTAGCAAGCAACGCAAAGACACTAGGAGTTTACCCAGGTTCGGGCCGCCCGGAGGCTAACAGCCCAACTCCTGCATGTCTGGATTGAGTGGTATATCATGGTGTAGCTTTACAGGGGTGGTTGCGGGTGCCAACCCGGGAGGTGTCGGATAGAGGTTGAAGACGAGCAGATCCTGGCCCGGAGGAGATCACTTCTCGCCTATGCTACTCTTCGTCTTGTGCGCTACCTAGCCTAGCCTCCGACTCTCTGGAAATCCGTCCTTCCGTCCTCCTTCCTTTCCCAGGTGCCTTGGTCCTCCTTTTATAGGCTAAGGGGATCCCACAGGTGCACCTTTGGGGGCGCAGGGGTTTTGGCGGGAAAAAACCCTCCGGGTTCTTCTTAGGGGTGACGTGGCTTCTTATCGTCTAAGTATTCTTCTGAGGGGGTTAGCTGCGGTCGCCCACCTCCGTCTTCTTGGCGTCCAAGCCTTATAGGGGCTTCCAGCCGGAGCTGGCAAGCCTATCCTCTTCGCGTGTGTGGAGGTCGGATCCCGGGGATGAGCCTGGCCTCCTGCTAGGCATCGGGGTCCCCGGGACCTCCGCGTCGTCTGCCGGGTTGAGGGAGACCCCGGGAGGTCCCCTAGTCCTTAGCCTTGTTTGTTGATGCCGTCCTTGCCTGGTCGCCGTGGGGCAGATGGGGGGGGGTCATCTGCCAGTCTTTAACCTTGGCCTTGTTCGCCTTCTTGGTGGGCCCACAGGCGGTGGACCCACTTTGATCGCATCAGGGGAACCCTGTGTTCCACTGTTGCGACAGTAGCCCCCGGGCATAGTCCCGGCGGCCACGTCCTTCTGCCGTCGGGGCTATGACCAAAAAAGTCAAAGTGGGTCCCTGGCTTCATGTCTTGATCGTCTTGTCCCATCCGTCCAGGCCGCGCTCGCAGGGGAGCAGCGCGAGCCCACGGGTCTTCTTCGCCTTGGTGAACGTTGCGATCCGCGCGGACCGCCAACGTCCATCTTGAATCCAACAAGAGGAAGCGTCCCGAACGGAACGTCTCCTCGATCCCAGCGCCGGCCGGAGTGGCGGGGCTTCTCCGGTGCCAAACGAGCCATGAGGTGAGTCTGGACTCCTTCCCCGATCCTTCCGTGTCCGCTAGGGATTATGGCTGCCCTGACCGTCATCGTGCGTTTGCAGGTCCTCCGGGTCTAGAAGCCCCCGGAAGCGCGGTCGTGTCGATGAAGATGAGGAGGCGGGAGAGGCCGCGGAGAGCTCCGCGACGGTTGCGAAGGAGTTCCGGTCTCCCGTCAGGACCCGAGGGCCAGATCCTCGGAGGGAGGAACCGAAGGGTCGTCGTCGATGGCGGCCCAGATGCCGCCCCTTCGAGGGCAGGAACAGGCGGCCCCAGTCGAGACCCGGCAGCCTCTGTGCTGTCTCCAGGTAACTTCTCCCGGAGTCGTCACCGTTGCCCCCGGGTGGCTGGAAGGTCCCCCCAAAGGCCGATACTTCGTTGTTGATGCAGATCTCGAGGAGGAGGACCGCGCCGGAGGCGATGGCGACGTTGAGCCCCCAGCGGCCCACCTAGAACTTGGTGCTGAAGGGGTGGAGGACCGCATCGAGGGCGAGGGCGACGTTGAGCCCCCAGCAGCCCGCCCCGAACTTGGTGCTGAAGGGGCGGAGGACCGCGCCGAGGGTGAGGACGACATTGAGCCCCTAGCAGCCCGCCCCGAACTTGGCGCCGAGGACGAGCAGGCTCCCGGTGGCGCCCCCACGTCGGGCCCCGTGAGCCTCCATCCTGACCCGCATACAGCGGACCCGGTGCCAGGGTTCACAAGGATGTTTACAATGTCCGGGAGTTCTTGGCCTTCGCAAAGGCCGAGGTTGTGCGGTAGGTGCCTCTCCCTCCGGTGTTACCCTTCATTTCTAGAGCTTGTGGCTTCACTTGTTGGCGGCATCAAGAGAGCGCGAGCAAGGCCACCCTCCAGGCGGGGAGGGTTGCGGCCCGGTAGGTGGCCACCCAGTTCGTTGCGGCCCTCCGTCAGCGGCATCAGCAGCTTCTCTCGCTTTTCGACCTGGAGGGTCTCTCCCCAGAGATGTTGTCCGATCCCGAGGTAACCCGCCAGGTGAACGAGATCATGGAGTGTCTCTCCCGCGAGGACGACAAGTGATCCTGAAAACAAACGAGACAATACCAGGGATTGCGAACTGCGTTTTGGGAGTTGTGCCACCAAATAAGACTTGTAAACTTGCATGTATCGAATGTAAATAAACTTTTTCCAAGTTTTATCCGTTTTATTGCATTCTTGGAGGATTAACACTCTCGGGAAGGGCCAATGGGCGTGAGAGCTAACCAGCCGTGGGCAATCAGACGGATCTGATCTACCAACACAGGGCACATCCCCACCCCCCCAAGAACCCACCGTTTTTTGACCGCACGGAACTCAGCCCACAACTCCACTGCCCGAGGGAAACTGACAGTTTGTCGCGGAGGAGCCACCCCAAAACAACGCCCACTTTCGTCTTAGCCAAAATGCATAAAAAAGATGCAACAAGGAAAAAGCCCGTGCAAGCATGTTTATACTTAGCTCAGTGTCGACCTCCTTTGACTATTTCAGCAATTGTTTCGTCGCGCTGCCGCCACGATGGGTCTTCTATGCCTCTTTTAAGACATAACTCAGCCCTACCTACGGTTACCCGCAGGGTCAGGGGCTCGTGCTGAAATAGCCGCCTGCCCAGCCAGCCTCCACTGGCACAGGACCTTATTGACCTCGGTCTGGAGACCCTTGTGTTCCCGGCGCCACTTGAGGGCACGTCCGCCTTGCTGACACCCTCATGGTGCCGGTCCGGAGACCCCATCTGGCTCTTTATCCTCAACGCACGGAGGCCGTCCACTTTTTGTTATTTCCGACGCCGCTTGGATGCACGTCCACCTTGCTGAGACTCTTACGGTGCTGGTCCGGAGACACGATCTGGCTCTTTTATCCTTAAGGCCCGGAGGCCATCCACTTAGCGATCCAGTATTTCTGGGGAGGTCCACTTGGTCCCGGGTGTATTGTCACGATGTGACCCGGCAGATCCCATTCTTTTCCGGGGAGGCCTTCATAGAAGAAAGCTTGATTCCAACTGGTGACGGTCATCAGCTAACTTTCTTGTGTTCCTTGCATTGCTGGTGGCGAGCAGGGTTCGTCAAGATTTTTGGCTTGAGTGGAAACATTGGCGAAAGTTCTCTGAGATTTCTTTTTCTTGGCTTTCTTTGGTCTCGGGTTGAGAGGACAGCCCCTGCTGAGGTGGCCGAGTTCCCTGCAGGTGTAGCACTCCCCACTTCTCGGGCGCTTTTTGAGCTCGCGGCAGTCATCAACATTATGCCCATCGGATTGGTGAAATGAGCACCAGGGTCCTGGTTGACCATCTTCGCCCAAAGGGATCTGGATCTCTTGCGGCACATAAACGTGGGGATCTTCATCGAGAAGCTCATTCTTCGCGTGCAAATCTTGACTCTCCTCCTCTCGGAGGAGTGCCGCACATGGTGTTTCCAAGTAGAGTTCCTTCTTCACTCCACGCGTCCGCGGGGAAGGAGGTACATCGATGCCGGTAGCACTTCCTTGAGGCCTATCTCCACTGGCAACCAGGCTGGCGTGCGCTACTGGGGGGACGAACTGAATCCCGCGGGCTTGTCCTTGGACTGAATGCGTCACCGAGGACTCTTCAGGGTTGAAGCCAAGCCCCGGGTGCCGAAGATACTCCATGTCAGTCTTGGCCTTTTTCTTCTACGCCATCCCTAGCACAGAGCTTGGCGATGCGGCCGAGGCAGATCCTAGCGACGAACACGGCGACGGGGTTGACGCAGACCCTATCTGCTTGGCGATGCGGCCGAGGCAGATCTTGGCGACGAATAGGGCGACGGGGTTGACGCAGGCCCTGTCGAAGAACCTGAGGTCGATGCAGACCTTGTCGATGAACCTGAGGTCGATGCAGACCTTGTTGATGAACCTGAGGTCGACACAGACCTTGTCGATGAACCTGAGGTCAACGCAGACCTTGTCGATGAATCTGAGGTCTGCGCAGACCTTGTCGATGAACCTGAGGTCGACACAGACCTTGTCGATGAACCTGAGGTCGACGCAGACCTTGTCGATGAACTTGGCGATGAGGTCGACGCAGACCTTGTCGATGAACCTGGCGACGAGGTAGACGCAGACCTTGTCGATGAACCTGGTGACGAGGTCGACGCAAACCTTGATCGAGATCTAGAAGAAGATCTTGAAGTCGATGGAGGCGGATCCAGTGCTTGCGCCCCCTACCTGGCACGCCAGATGTCATGTCTTGGATCACGGACACCAGGAGTAAAGGATAACCCCTTTTTAGGTTCGGTATGGGGCGCGAAGGAGGCTGAGAAACGTCTTCCGCAGGGAGGACTTTGTCTACGCCTTAGATCTACGTACTAGCAAGTAACGCAGAGACACAAGGAGTTTACCCAGGTTCGGGCCGCCCGGAGGCTAACAGCCCTACTCCTGCATGTCTGTATTGAGTGGTATATCATGGTGTAGCTTTAAAGGGGTGGTTGCGGGTGCCAACCCGGGAGGTGTCGGCTAGAGGTTGAAGACGAGCAGATCCTGATCCGTAGGAGATCACCTCTCCGACTCTCTGGAAATCCGTCCTTCCATCCTCCTTCCTTCCCCAGGTGCCTTGGTCCTCCTTTTATAGGCTAGGGGGATCCCACAGGTGCACCTTTGGGGGCGGAGGGGTTTTGGCGGGAAAAACCCCTCCGGGTTCTTCATAGGGGTGACGTGGCTTCTTATCGTCCAAGTATTCTTCTGATGGGGTTAGGTGTGGTCGACCACCTTTTGCAGGGCGGGTGGACAGGGGTTGACACCATTTCCGACCCTGTCCCCCCGCGGCGCCTCCGTCTTCTTGGCGTCCAAGCCTTCTAGGGGCTTCCAACCGGAGCTGGCAAGCCTATCCTCTTCGTATGTGCGGAGGTCGGGTCCTGGGGATGAGCCTGGCCTCCTGCCGGGCATCGGGGTCCCCGGGACCTCCGCGTCGTCTGCCGGGTTGAGGGAGACCCTGGGAGGTCCCCCAGTCCTTAGCCTTGTTTGTTGACACGTCCTTGCCTAGTCGCTGTGGGGCAGATGGGGGGTCCATCTGCTAGTCTTGAACCTTGGCCTTATTCGCCTTCTTGGTGGGCCCACAGGTGGTGGACCCACTTTGACCGCATCAGGGGAACCCCGTGTTCCACTGTTGCGACAAACATAATATAAAGCTCAAAACCTTCATCATAAAGAGAGGAAATTTAATAACCTGAAGATTTCAATAACCATATTTCCCTCTATCAAAATAATTCTTAGTAGCATCATGAATAGACTCAACAATATAGCCGTCACATAAAACATTCTTATCATGATCTACAAGCATAAAATTATTATTACTCTCCCCATAAATAAAATCCTTCTCATTAGTAATAGTGGGAGTAAAACTATCATAGCCATCATTGTAATCATCATAAACAGGAGGCATATCATAATCATAATAAACTTTTTACTCGATAGTAGGTGGACTGAAAATATCACATTCATCATTATAATCATCATATATAGGAGGTAAAGTATCATCAAAGCAAATTTCCTCCTCAAAGCTTGGGGGACTAAAAAGATCATATTCATCTAAACCGGCATCCCCAAGCTTGCAATTTTCCATAGCATTAGCAACAATGGCATTCACATAAATCATACTAATAACATTACTACTAGCATGATTATTATGCAAATAAAGTTCCATAGGTTTTTTAATTTTCTCTTCAAAAGCATCATGACCAATTTAAAGATAAAATTTATAAAGCTCTTTCATTTTTTTTTTGTTTTCCATTAAACCGAACTAGTGAAAACAAGAAACAAAAATATTTTAATTACAAGATCTAAAGAAGATACCTTTAAGTACTCATCTCCCCAGCAAGAAAAGAGCTTCGTTGCCGGAGTGTGAGTGCCGCTTACCTTACCTCCCCGGCAACGGCGCCAGAAAAGAGCTTGATGTCTACTACGCGCTTCTATTCTTGTAGATAGTGTTGGGCCTCCAAGTGCAGAGGTTTGTAGGACAGCAGCAATTTTCACTTAAGTGAATAACCCAAGGTTTATAGAATCTACGGGAGGAAGAGGTTGAACGCATCCTCTCTCAAGCAACCCTACAATTAAGATACAAGAAGTCTCTTGTGTCCCCAACACACCTAATACAATTGTCAGTTGTATAGGTGCACTAGTTTGGCGAAGAGATAGTGAAATGCAAGTGATATGGATGGTAACAAGTGGTATTTGTAATCTTTAATAAAAATGGCACCAAGCAAACATGCAACAAAAGTGACTAAAAATGGTGTTCCGATGATTGGAAACAAGGCCTAGAATCCTACTTTCACTAGTGGACACTCTCAACAGTTGTAACATAATTGAACACATAAAACACGTCCTATAACATCATGTAACAAAGACATCGCTCGGAGAAAACCTTGTAGGGCTACAAAAGCACACCTCAAAGTTCGGCCACCACAATTCATGTGTAGGTCTGTCACACCCTAAAGTCCGAACACCACACACGCCAGCCCACATTGTCACCTTGGCTTTGTGTTGTCAAAATTGACTCTGGAAATTATACTAGATAAATTGAGCAACATATCCATACATAATGAAGGGGAAAAACATCCATGAGTTCAACTATATTACAATGCTCACGATGAAATCAAGATCACTCCATGGGAGAGAGAGATATAACCACATAGGTACTAGTAGAGCCCTCAGCTCTGATGAAGAACTACTCCCGGTGCATCACGGGAGGCAGCAACGACAATGAAGATGGCTCCGGGGGCAATTCCCAATCCTGACACGGTGCCGAAATAGGAACTTCTGTCCCCCAAATAAGGGTTTTTGGTGGCGGCGGCGCTCGGATGCGTTTCTGGAGAAAACCTTTGATGTTCTGACATTTTTAGGTCAAGGGTAAATATTTAGGCGAAGAGGCGGCGCGAGGGGGTGGACGAGGTGACGAGGTGGCACCCGGTCGCCACCCTAGCTCCAACCGCGTGTGGGTGGCGCCTGGAGGCTGTGGGCCTCCCCTAGACTTGTCCATATGGCTCCCGGAGTCTTTTGGCGAAAAAGAATTTCTGTATTTTTTTCGTATTTTTCTCAGCACTTTGGATTTTGGACCTTTTCTACAATGCACAGACATAATAAACAGAAACTAGCACTGGGCATCTTGTTAATAGGTTAGTCCAATAAAATATTCCAAAATGATGTAAAATATTATAAAAACATGTGGCAATGATATATAATGAAGCATGGAACATCAAAAATTATAGATACGTCGGAGACGTATCACTTCACTGGAGAGGAAGCCTCATTCGGATTCTCTCCTTTCTTCTGACCCGTGGCCACCACACCCTTGTTAGCTGACTGACTAGATTTCTCTGAAGGATAGTGCAAACTTGATCGTCCTTGATCAACCGGAGTTGAGTCGCTAGATGATCTAACTCCCTGAAACTTTTTCTTCCTTTCATCAGGGGCACATAAGAGATTAGCCGAATAAGGTAGCTTCCCCAGGATTTTTACACTCGATGGAGGAGTGGCCAACAATTCCACACGAGAAACAATAGTGTGGTAGGAGCTCATACTGAACATCAAACCGGTCCGTCACGTTCCGGCGCTGACAGAAGACCGTGAGTCTGTGATGCCCCGCATTAGCGGCTTGTCAACGCCGATCTCCACCCGGACACACATGAAGCTGCCCTAGCATCTGCCGGTGGCATCACAGTCCACAACAGGAATGCTGCCCTCAATGCCAAGCGACCCGGCAATCGTCGCACCATACTTCCTATACATATACCCAAAAGGTAGATTGATGATGCGAGCCCATACCTTCAAACCATTGAAAACCATGTCCCTAGGCTTCAGATCAGAGTTGAATTCACAGGGAAGAATCGCGTGCTTCGCCACGACTCAAGGGGGGTCGTCCATGACACGAGCCTTGTCCACCATTGTTCCGAACTCAGCGACAAAGAGATTGTCGCCAGCCGGATTCAGGATCAGGCCTCGCGGGTTGCCCCACGCCGGCCTCAGCGCCGCAGCAATTGTGCTAATATGCAGTATATTTGGGGACATAACCTTGCCGACGAGCGCCCATTGCGAGTGAACCAGGACATCATCCGTGCCATCCTCAAGCACCACCGCCGCAGCCTCCACTGCGGTAAGCCGGAGGCGGCCCATCATCTCCACCACGTGATCCTCGGATCCAGCCGCCACCCCCCAGATGAGGATGCCCGATGCGCATCCATGGTCGTCTCGACCATCTTGCCACTGTCGATCAGTCCCATCGAGCCCGTCATCGTTGAAACTATCCCGATCCTGCAGCTAACCAAGGACGGGCGACAATCTATGAGAGCCCCTTGATCGTCCCCAGTCAGCGTAGAGAGCGAGGGGGAGATCTTTTAGGGCACCACGGCGGACCAGGAAGCCACGAGAGAGAGAGAGAGAGAGAGAGAGAGAGAGAGAGATCGCACCCGTGGGAACGACTCATACGTGGATTCAAACCCTAGGAAGTGGTCGTCGCCATTGCAATCGCCCTAAAACTAGGAGAGAGAAACAAAGCTCATGTTGGAAAGGGCAGCATGGGACACCAGTGTTAGGACACGAATCAACGGTGAATAACGTGCCGATGGGTTACTTGGCTCGAGTAAAGTTTCCGTCTCGTTAGTGATGTGGCCCAAAGCACCAAAGTAACCTTCAGCCACGGGTAGACTCCGGGTCGGAGTCCAAAAGAGTCTCGGGTTCTCGACTCAGGGAGAACCAAACCTTGGTTGGACGATTAGGAGGGTGGTTGTACCCCCAACCCATCAGAGTTCAAATCCTAGATTTGACACTGTTGTTTCTCATAATAAGCGGAATATTCTTCAGTGGGAGGCGACGTTCCCATCGACAGCGAGGCGTCTGTGGTAACTTCATTAATCTCAAGACCTGACCCGTCGGCTCAGTATCTCGGAGGTGCTTGTAGGGGTAGCATGTGTGTGCGTGCGTGCATTTAGGGGTGAGTGTATACTGTGTTGTACTTGTGTTTGAAAAAAAAAAATTCTGGACTCGGGAGTCCACGCGATACACACTTTATTCCGTGCGCCGAAAGAGGGTCGACAGGTCCACCAGAGAAGGGAGAGGGGGACAGGAAGAGGCATCGCGATGTCAGCGGAGACGATGAAGGGCGACGCCGCCGCGCCCGCGCCGGTACGGTGCCAGCGCATAGGCTGCGATGCTATCTTCACCGACGACGACAACCCTGACGGCTCCTGTCACTACCACCCCAACGTAAGCTCCCTCCTCCCCAAAATTGTTTCGCTTCTTCGAGCCCCAGTGGATCAGGACTTCCTCTCCTCCGCCTCAGTTGTAATCCCTTGGCTTGCTTCTCCGATCTCGCCGTAGTATCTCGCAACCTTGAGTAGTATATGCTCAGGATCCGGGTGTAGTTGGGAGTCGAGGGCTTTAGGTACTCTGCGTCCACGGGAGACCGTGAAGACAAGAACTGGGATACCTGCTGTTGTCTTAGAAACTCTAATCTTCCCAAATCTTGGCGTCGTCGTGCTCTTAGAGACAGTCTTAAGAGACGACTTGTATACAATTGTTGTGTTGTCGTTTTCAAGATCCACTCGACTCAATGAATGGTTGTAGATTGGTAGCATGTGCCTGCTGATTGCATTATTCAGCAAGAAGCGGCTGTTGATGGCATTTACAATAGGTGCTACAAGTAAATGCATTTGTTACCTGGCCGGAAGCGGCTGTTGATGGCATTGACAAAAGAGGTTAAAAGTAAACGCAGGCGCACTATTGCGAAATTTGGTTCTATGGAATACAGATTGATTTAGGATTTTGTGAGTATGCCTAGGTTCTATGAAGGTGCATCACAAACCTCTAGTGTTCTGATATAATTGTTCTCTAAAATCTCTAGTTTCTTGGAAGTTATTTGAATCTTAGCATATTACACATCTGGTCCATAAATTTGCATTTCTGTGAAATGTGGTTTTCGGATAGTCTGTACACTGAACCTGGAGGTTTGTAAATTTACTCCAGGAAGAATAGCTATTTAAACACTTATTTCACTCCTGCGTTGTTCTGTTGTTTACCCGCAGTAAAAAAAAGTTCTGTTGTTAATAACTCTGGTTATCCCGCAATATTTTGAGACCAATGCTAGAAGTAACGGGGGGGCAAGGAAGAGGTTAACTAACGTACTAATAGGGTGCTACGGAATACTAATTATGGATATGAGATCAAATAATAATATCTTGGAAATATATATTATGAACAAGTATGACATGTGCATTGCATGTCTCCCTTATTGACCTGGCAAACTTGATTTGGATTTTTGAAGTGCTTCAACAAATATATTTGCTTCCACGCCTACTAGCAGTTGCAAATTTACAACATACTGTTTTGAGCTAATAGTGTTCTGACAGCACTCTCTCTTTTTTGTTTTGTTGCAGGCAGTAAGTTTGTCCGCTGTGCCTAAGGCGTTGTTTCTGTTTTTGATAAACCCATAGGTTTTCTGATATGTTATTTGCAGCCTATGTTTCATGATGGCATGAAAGAGTGGAGCTGTTGCAAGCAAAGAAGCCATGATTTTAGCTTATTTTTGGCTATTCCTGGGTAAGGATCATCTCTCCTTCCTACCGAGACACTGGCAGCATAGTAACCTATGTGTCATCCTGCTTTGCAGCATGGATACTAATTAAGATTTAAAAAAATTCCCCCTCAAAAAAATATTAAAAATATATGCAATTATCAGCGAGTCTAGTTTTCTTTTATGTCTGGCAAATAGTAAGTTAGCCTTCAATCTCTTTGGCTAATTTATGTTGCAACAAATAGTATTTGAACTTCCTTTGGGGTTAGTGATTAGCAACCATACGATCAACATGCTGTCTTTCCTTCACTTATTGCTATCATAGTTGCGTGCATCATAGAACAGTAGGGGACCACTTAGGTTGGCTTTTAGTCGAGGGAATAAGTGGAATTGAATAGATTGGTTCTAAAACCATGGAATGACTTAGAATGGTATGGTTCCAGATTGGTATTGGTATGAAGAACACAACTGTTTTTGATACTTTTGGTTGAGGGAATGGAATAGAACAAAATGATTTCATCTTGTATTTGGCTGGAGGGATGGGGTGGAAGGATTATGCTATTTGGGACTAACATGAGATCGCATGCCCAGTGGAAGGAGCGAGGAATTGGTTGGTTCCAACTATTTTTGAGTTATTGTATGGTTTTGCATATTGGCCGAATATTCCCTCTGGTGAACCGCTTTATTCTTTTCCATTTTGTTGCATTCCGCGAACCAAACACCAGGATAACCCCAAATTCTGGAAGGTGCCACTCCATTCCTTGAATCCAACACTACTTTATGAACAATTTTTTAATCCACACTTGTTGTTTCTGACTTAGTAAGCTACTACTCCCTGAAAAGGAAGACTGTTTTTGCATTTATTTGGATTCACTCGAAGTCTCTGCACCGTGCTACTGTACAGTTCAGCTTAGTTCTTAATATCATGTGATAATGGGTTCTCTGTAAACAATGTAATTTATTTTCCATTCACTATCATTATGTTGCACGGCCTAACAGACACTTGCAATCCGAGTGCAGGCTTAACAGGTCCTAGAATAAACCTGAAATGATGTCTTTATCACCTTTGTTCCGAAACTATTTTGTAACCTGTCTAATTTTTCAGTTTTGACCATTACCTTCACTCATTCTAGACCACAGCATCCTTACTTTAAATATGAACATCAATGACCAAATAAGTGTTATGTGTCCAAAAATAAAATAAATAACTGATTGGGTGCTCTATCGTGGTGTAGATGTGCCGAAGGGAAGCATACAACTGAAAAACCAGTCATGAAAACTGTGTCTCTTAACACCCCAAAGGCAGCTCCGTCAACGGGAGCTCGAATTCAGTCTTCTAGGAAGGGTGCGGAATCTGAGGCCTGCTCAAGATGCCGTCAGGGTTTCTTTTGCTCTGACCATGGTGAGTTTGTGTCTTTGAACACTTTGCTTCAACGCAATCATGCACAAACTCTAATGGTTAATTGAGTGAACTATGCATCAATGAATTTTTAGGATCACAGCCCAAGCCACAAAAACTAGTTGCTGTGAATGGTACAAATATGGAACCCATTGAGAAATGCTCGGTTCCACAGCCCAAGAAAAAAGTTGATCTAAATGAGCCAAGGATTTGTAAGAATAAAGGATGTGGCAAAACCTACAAGGAGAAGGATAACCATGATGCTGCGTGTGAACACCATCCAGGTCCTGCAGTTTTCCATGACAGGAATAGGGGGGTATGCATCTCTCTCTCTCTCTCTCTCTCTCTCTCTCTCTCTCTCTCTCTCTCTCTCTCTCTCTAAATTTGTTGTTTTTGTATGTTCTAATTTTTACTGTCAGTAAATCTTGCATCTGTTCTTGCAGTGGAAATGTTGTGATATTCACGTCAAGGAGTTTGACGAATTTATGGAGATACCTCCTTGCACCAAAGGGTGGCACAACGCTGATGCCGTGTGAATTCACACCATGACCCTACTTCGCAATAGGATCATGTCGAGCATAAGAGTAAGATCATGTCAAGCATAAGAGTCGTAAGATTGGCATCTTGTGGCAATTTCTGGACAACTATGCTTTGGAAGTGTGACATGATGTTTGTGAATCGGCTGCTTGAGTGTGTTACTGAATAATTAAATCTCATATGATGTTTCATGTAATCTGGAATCAGAACTTGAGACCATATGTATGAGACTTGATTTATTTGTTCTTCGAATAGAGATAATTAGAACTGAATCATGTCTGCTTGAAGTTAAATGTGATGCTGTTTGAAGCTAGATATTCTGGCAGTTGTGCAGTATTCTGCAGCTGATGCGATGAATTCCGTTAGTAATGGCTGATGGTGACCCATACTTCGACGGTATTTCCTCCTGCTACATCCTCATTTTAGGTGGCACTCTGGGCAGGCAGAGCTTGTACCATACTAGCTCCCAGTTTGTTGTATTGCTCGGGAGCAAACAATCAATTTATGGAGACGACAATCTAGCGGCGCTGCATATATGTCCTCCCGTGCGGCAGTATTCCCGGACCGATGTGTATCTGATTGAAACATGGGCAGTCTTATCGACCGAACTGTCCCACGTCCCGTACAGCCTCACGTCTCCTAGTCAAAGATTGGACAGAGGTGGCAGAGCATCCGGAAATTCAATTCGGCTCCAGGTACATATGCTTCATATACCTAAAAACACATTTTAAAAAATTATGATAAAATATCGGTGGCAGAGCATCCGGAAATTTAATTCGGCTCCCAAGTGCACATGCTTCATATACCTAAAAACACATTTTAAAATATTAAAAAATTATGATAAAAAATTCTGTGCATAAGTCACGATATTTTATCTGGGAACATGAAGTTTCGCGAAAAACCGAAGGTTTTTGTGTGCTGCGTAAAAAAGACAAAAAAATGTCTCGGAAAAAGACTTATTGTAGTACCGAAAATTATTTTTTTAAAGCCGCCGCATAAAAAGTCCGTTTTTCGTGAAACAACTTCATGAATATATAGAATGTTGAGATGTACGTACGGAACTTTTTATTCGAATTTTTGAAGTTTCAAAATTGTCGGAGATTGTCCCCAGGAACTAGGGGTGTCTCCAAGGTATCGTGTAAGGGGCTGAACACGGAGTCAAACAATCCACAACGTGCTCCGGCGACGGTGCTCGTCAGGCTCGCTGCGGACGACACTGCAGAGATTGACACAAGGTCTTACCCAGGTTCAGGGCCCTCTTGTGGAGGTAAAACCCCTACGTCCTGCCTTCGTGTATTGCACTGCTTGGAGAGTTTACAGTTCAAGGAGAGCTTGTCGAGCTCGAGGTGGCTAACAATGGTTGCTTGCTAGCCTTTAGATCTAGGGTTTTTGGGTAGGCTCCTAGACTCCAAAAACCGAACCCTTTGCTTGGGCGTGCTCCTCCTCCTTTTATAGGCGCCCTGGGCCTCTTCTGCCCAAACATTTGGGCGGGAAGGGCTACCACATGGCGACGAAGGAGGAGGCGCGGTGCACCGTAAAGGTGAGGTCTACCATAAAGGTAAAGCTCGTGGACGCGGTCCACGGCAGGGGAACGACGTCACCAAAGCTGAAAAGGGGCACCGACCAGCTGGACAGTGGGCTGGCGCTTGCCGAGGTGGGAGGTGACCCACGGTGACGTCGTCCTTGGAGCGTAGCTGCAGACTGTTCCCTTGTCACCAAAGAGGCAATACTCGTTGTCCGCTTTGCTTGGCTCCGCTTTGTTGACTGCTTTATACATGGAAACGGCAACTGCGGCGTTGTCGTCATCGCGCGTAGGCACGCACGTCACTCTGCACACGGCGCAGAGCCCATGTGCGCTCTGCCGCGGGGGCAGAGATGGCTTCACGAGGAAGGCGCTTCGCGAGGCGAAAAGCCTCGCCAAGCCCTTCAGCTTGGTCCTTAGCAGAATTGCGGGCGGCGCCGGAGACGCCTTGTCGAGGAGCGAACCCTCGCCAAGGGAAAGAACCCTTGGCGAGGAGAAAAACCCTTCGCGAGGGGAGAAATCCTCGCGAAGCTCGCCAGGCTTGGAGAGCCTGGCCCTTAGCGAAAATCATCCAACGAATCTTGTGGGCCCTGGCAGGCCGGCCCGTGGTACCCTGGTTTCCACTGTGCCGACAGTAGCCCCCGGGCCCGCGATGGGCACGCCGAGGCCCATGGACGAAGGCGAAGCGTCGAGGGGCCAAAGATGCCTGACAGGGCCGCGACACGTGTCACGCAGCGGTTGCACCCGCGGCCACGACCTCCTCGGCTCCAACGGGCGACGTGGCGGGGCCCGCCACGACTCGAGTGCTGGTCAATAAAGCCTGGGCGCGCGGACGGCGCCCATTATTTCTCACATAACTCCTCCGCACACTTCTCCCCACGCCTCCAATCTCTCCAGAGCGCTCCGACTCCAGAGTACTCCTCTTCTTCTCCGGCGACCATGGCCCCCAAGAGAGCAGCTGCCGACTTGAAGGGCAAGGCCACAGCGCAGGCGAGCACGTCCGCGGCGATGGCGCGCGCCGCTGCTCTCGAGGGAGCGCTGCCGCGGACGCGTGTCACCGCGGCGACGATAGCGACGGTGCGCCACCTGGCGGCGGCGAAAACCAACGAGCACGGTGCCACCGAAATGAGGTCGGCTGGCAGCAGGCTCACCGAGACGTTCTACCCCATCTTCCTCCACACTCTTTACGCCGGCCTGGTGCCACCATTCTCTGACTTCCTCCTGGCGATCTTGGAGGTGTACCAGATCCAACTTCTTCATCTTCATCCCAACTCCATCCTCATCCTCGCCATCTTCGCCCACTTCTGCGAGGCCTACGTCGGCATCCGCCCCTCGGTGGCGCTCTTCCGCAGCTTCTATTCTCTTCGGAACTCCGCCAAGGGCGAGCGGCTTGGGTGCGTCTCCTTCCGCATCGCCGACGCCCGGAGCGACAACTACATCCCCATCGCCTGGTGCGGTGAGGACGCCGTCACCAAGGTGACGAAGAAGGTGGACAAGTTCCGCGAGAAGTGGCTCTTCGTCGACGCCAAGGCCACACACCCTCTCCTGGAGGTGCCCGAGGGGCCGCCGAGGAAGTGGGCGCGCTGGGCGAGCGCGGACTTCAGGGGCTCGAGGCTTGACGCAGTGTACGAGTACATCCGTCACATCCGCGAGGCAGGGGTCACCGGCCAGATGGTGGCAAAGGACTTCACCAGGCGCCGCATCGCTCCCCTCCAACAGCACGCCGAGCCGGTGTGGCGATACGACGGCAAGGATGACGCAATGCGGCTAAGCAGGGACGGCTTCGAGCCTGATGTGCTCCGCCAGATCATGAGCGTTCATTTCACGTCGCCGGAGATCCCGTCCGCCAAGAAGGAGGCGGCCAAGCCGCTCATTGTCTTCGCCGAGGAGAGCATAGAGGAGCAGCGCTCGCATATGCCCACGTTCGACGAGTGGGGAATCGTGCCCGTGGGGCACCGCGGGCCTCGCCCTAACCCGTGGGCGGCGGAGCCGGAGTATATGGATGAGGCTCCGGAGGCTGAGGAGGCTGAGTCCGCCGAGGAGGAGGCCTCGAGAAGCGAGGACCCCCTTGGCGAGGACGAGGCTTCGAGGGGGGCTGACCCCGTCGGCGAGGGCGCCGGCTCCTCGAGGAGCGCCCACACCGAGGTGGACCTCCAGGTGCTCTCCTCCGGCGACGAGGAGGACGCCTTCCGCGTCGTCCGCTCCCAGCGCGCCGAGGAGGAGGAGGAGACGAGCGGCGGCGGGAGAGGGCGCTGCGAACCCCGCTCCAAGGCCGTCCACGACAGGAGGGCCGCAACCGCGAGAGGCATCCCTCGCGCGGAGACAGGAGCGGCCCGGGAGGAGGCCGGAGCAAGCCTCACCCAGCCACCCAAGGCGAAGAAGAGGGTGTGGGTGATGGCCGGCGAGTAAGCCCTTGATTTCTCTTTCTCCTTCAATATTTCGCTTTGAGAATTCCCCCCTTTGAGGGATTTTCGACTTGTCTTCCTTTCAGGCAGCCCGCAGAGCCAAAAAGGCGGCGGCTCCACGAGCCTGGAGAGACCGCCAGCGTTGTTGCGGAGACGCCTGCGGCTGGCAAGCCGCAGCAAACAGGTGTTCCTCCCGCGGTCGAGCACCGCGCGGGGACGGTGGTGGCCGAGGAGAGCGTGGTGTCGCCGATTCGGGCGGCGACTCCTCCAGCGGCAGAGCACCGCGTGGAGGAGGAGACCGTAGAGGCGGCGCCGTCGCCAACCAGGACGGCGACTCCTCCAGTCCAGCAGGAGACGGAGGAGGAAAACGTGGTCGAGGACATCGTCGTGGAGCCGCCTCCAGAGGAGGAGGCCTCCTCGAGAAGGGCTGACGCGCCCGAGGCCGCGGCGGACGCGGCCGTTGCAGAGGGGGCCGGAGGCGCCCCTGTGGAGCAGGAGGCGGTGGCGACGCCGGAGCCCACTGGCGCTGAAGCTGAGCGCGAGAAGGCGCCCAGCCCTCAGAGGGCAACCGAGGCGAGCGCCGAAGAAGGCGCCCCCACAAGCCCCCGGGTCGCACCAGAGGCGGTCGCGGGTCCGAGGCAGGACCCGGGCGCCTCGACGAGGATCGAGGGAACTGCACCCAGCAGCAGCGTGGGAGTCTCCTTGGCGCTGCAAGCGCCGCATCGTCAAGCAGCCCATCGCCGGATCGTCCTCAACCGGGCGCGGGGAGCGCTCGACGGGCTGGAGGAGCAGCTCGCCAAGGAAGAAGACGCCCTGGCGGAGGAAAGGGCAAGGCTCGGCGAAGCCTGGATTCTTCTCCACGAGAGGGTGGAGATGTGCCGCCGGCAGGACGCGTCGGCAAAGGCGGCTCGCGAGGAAGCGATCCGCTTCGCCAATGAGACCCGCGACAGCGTCAAGCGGGAGGCGCAGGAGGTGATGGAGGAGCTCGACGCCGCCAGGGAAGCGCTCGAGGTGGAAACCACTTCCAAGCATGACGAGCTGGCGGCCGCGAAGCAGAAGTTCGCCGCCGACTCCGAGGCCGCCAAGGCCAGCCTGAATGAGCTCCGCGAGCAGCTGGATGCCCGCGAGGGGCAGCTGGCGCCTCGCGAGGCCGAGCTGAAACGGCGCGAGGAAGAGCTCGCCCTCCAGGAGAAGGAGCTGCAGCAGCGCGAGGAGCAGGTCCAGCTGCTCGTGAAGGACCAGGCCACCCGCGAGGGGCAGCTGGAGGAGCGCGAGGGTCGGGTAGCCGTTGACGAGGCCAACCTTGCGGCGGAGCAGAAGAGGCTCCAAGAAGAAGCTGACCTCAAGGTCAAACTCGTCCACGAAAGCCTCTCCAAAGAGTATAACGAGAAGGTCGCGAAGCACGAGGACCGCCTCAAGACCAATCGCAAGGAGCTCGAGAAGCGCATCAAGGAGCTTGAGCAGGAGGAGAAACGGTTGACCTCTTGCCTCGAGGTCTCTCGGGAAGCCCAGGCTCGCGCTGAGGGGAACGCCTTCGCCCTGGAGAGAGACCTGAATGAGCTCCGGCAGCAGGTGGGGCCTGCCGCGGCTCTGGCGGAGTGAGCACGGGACCAGCGCCAGGTTGACCGGCTCATGACGCGCCAGCGCCAGAGCATCCTCCAGAGCTTGGTGAGCCGCGTGCGCGCGGTCGGGAGAGACCTGAGGATCGACGTCCCCTCCTTCTCCGCAGCGACCGACGACGAGACCTCGTACTCGCACTTCTTCGAGCAGTTCCTCGGAAAGCTTGAAGGGGTCGCGAAGAGCTTCGACAAGCGTGTCGTGGAGGAGAGTCGCGACCTCCTTGTCGTCGCCGTCACCAACGTCTTCAGCAACCTCGTGAGGCTCCAGCCCTCACTTGATCTTGAGGACGTGATGGCGCCGCCGCGCGCCATCAGCGACAAGGCGCGGGAGACCGCCACGCAGGCCGCCATCGCGTACGCCAAGAAATTCGACCAAGTGGTGATCGAAGGCAACGACGAGGAAGCCCTGGAAGAGGCGGAAACCGCCGTGGGCCAGGCAGGCACCTCAGGAGGCGCGACGGCTTGAGCTTCTTGCCTGTAGCTGGACGTGCCGAGGGCACATTTATCTTAGCCATTTTGATTGTAAACTTTGTAAAAACTTATCAAGTTATATTGGAGTGTGCTTGTGAATGTCCCTCGGGAAGCCTTTGTCCTTCCCCCTCATGTCTTTTCGCTCTACGTCTTAGGACCCTCTCTTAGCGCTACACCACCGCCGCTTCGGTATGTGCGAGTCAGTGCTCCACAAGTCCGGGGGGTGCGTGAGGCCTCAAGAAGTAAGAGCTCCGCGAAGCGCGATGCTTGGGGCTCCCCTTTGACGTGCAAGCAGCCCATGAGGCGTGGGAGAGAGAAAAGAGACTCGAGGGGCAAAAACCAGCAAGAGGAAATTCGACCAAGTCTTTGTACTTAGCTTGACGAGGCGTTTCCGCCTTGGAGAGGGTGTTGGTGCCCTGGCGAGGCGTTGTTGCCTTGGAGAGGGTGCCTGATGCTTGTTTCCTGCACTTGGACAGATAGGCATACCCACGAGCAATAGATAGCTATAAAACTTGAGCCCGTAGGTTCCTTCATGTGTGTCTCACGAGGAGAACAAGCACCAAGGTTTTGGTGATCCTTGGTGAGTTGACGTGCGCGGGAGCTGACCCATGAGTTCAGAGCTCCTTGGGAGTTGACATGCATGAGGGCTGACCCGCAAGGTCAGAGCTCGGATCCCTTGGGTTTTAGGTGCTGCCGGGATGCTCCCGTGGCATGGCACCCTGCTAGCCCCCGCTCGTGAGATACACAGGAGGGATCATACGAGCGAGAAAGAAAAGCAATTAACACCGGAGCAAACAACACCGAAGCAGCAAAATATGCTGGCGCGATGCGCAAAGGTTCAGAATGACCTGAAATAGGTGTTCATTACACTGGCGTGGCCAGGAGTTTTTCTTCTTTGATGATGAAGTTTTGTTTCTCTGGGGGCGCGCTTCCCTACTTAGGAGGCGGGTTGGCGCTGATGGTGACACAAGCCCCCGAGCCACTTGCCTCCAGAGACACTTGCTTTGTCGCGGCCTTCTCCTGAGAGAACAGCTGCTTCTTCTTCGCGGGGGGCCTCGGGAGGGGTTCCTCGTCCTCGTCAGCGGGTGACGCCACCGCGGCAGCCTTGTAGGCCGCCTGCGCAGCGTACAGGGCGTCCGAGACCACGCCGCGGATGACAATGGTGCCACCCGAGCCAGGGAGCTTGACGAGGTTGTAGGCGTGGTGGGTCACCGCCATGAATTTGGCGAGGGCGGGGTAGCCGAGTATGGCGTTGTAGGGCAGGCCGATGTGCGCGACGTCGAAGTCGATCAGCTCGGTGCGGTAGTTGGCCTGGGTGCCGAAAGTGACGGCGAGCCTCACCTGCCCCAAAGGGGTGGTGAGACCCTCTGTCACTCCCGAGAAGGGCCTGGTAGGCATGAGCCGCTCGTAGGGCACCTGCAGCTTCTCGAATGTCTCGACGGAGATGACGTTGAGGCCAGCACCCCCATCAATGAGCGTCTTAGAGACGGCGATATTGTTGATGGTGGGGGTGCAGACCAACGGGATGGTGCCAACGGTTGAAGTGGACTTGGGGTGGTCGCCGGAGTCGAAAGTAATGGGGCACTGGGACCACTTGAGGGGCCTGGAGGCCTCGACTCCAGGAAGGGCTGCTGCGACCTCGCGAGCGAGTTGCTTGAAGTGGCGGTTGGAGCGAGGGGCCTGAGCCCCGCCAAGGATGCAAGCGGCTCCACGAGGTACCTGGTAGCCTTCGTCAGCCTCGGCAGGCAGGTTGTCGTTTGCGGGCTGGGCAGCGTTGGCCTGAGGGTTCTGCTGGTAGTTGTCGTTGTAGTTGTTGTTCCAGCGTCGCCCCCCGCGGCCGCTGCGGCCTCCGCCGTGGCCTCCGCGGCCTCCGTTTGCCTCGCGAGCCTCGCGAAGCCTCTTGATGTCGAAGCAGTCCTCGGTGGCGTGAGAGTGCCTGTTGTGGTAGATGCAGAAGGGACGATCATCCTTCTTCTCAGGTCCTGCGGCTGGAGTGGCAGCTTGGCGAGACTGCTTGGCGTCAGGCTCTGCCGCGAGGACCGCAGTAGTCTTGCGCTTCTCAGAGGATTTCTTCTTCTTGGACCCCTCGGTGGGGTCCCCTGGCTCGTTCTTGACGAACAAGCGGCCCTCTTCAGCCTTGGCGCACTTGTCCGCCAAGTCGAAAAGCTTGACGACGGTGGTGATGTTGTCGTGGATGCCGAGCTTCTCGAGCATCCGCACGTCTGTGACCCCAGCCTGGAAGGCCGAAATGACCTGCGCGTCGGTGGCGTTGGGGATCTTGTTGCGCACTTGGCTGAAGCGCTGGATGTACTTGCGGAGGGTCTCGCCGGGCTTCTGACGCACGGCGCGGAGGTCGTTGTAGGTGAGGCCGCGCTCGTACGTGCCCTTGAAGTTGGCGACGAAGCACCGGCAGAGCTCCTCCCAGGAGTTGATGGACTCGGCGGGGAGGTTGGTGAGCCATAAGGACGCAGAGTCCTTGAGGGCCATGGGGAACCAGTTCGCCATGACCTTGTCGTCGCCCCCGGCGGCCTGGATAGCCAGAGAGTAGAGCTGCAGGAACTCCAGGGGGTTGTTCTTGCCGTCGTAGCGCGGAGGGAGGTCCGGCCTGAACTTGACCGGCCAGACGACGCGACGAAGGCTGCGAGTGAACGCGGCCGTCGTGCCGTAGGTGACCGTGCCGTTGGCAAGGGTGGCGCGGAGGTGGCGCCCGGCGGTGGCGACGTCCTGGACGGCGCGGTTGCGGCGTTCTTGCCCGCGCTCGATGCTCACGCGTGCGTCCTCAGGGGCTCGCTGCACGATCTGGCAGTCATGCGGCGACGACGCGTGCGATGCAGCGCGGCCGTCGCGAGGAGGAGCCCCCGCTGGAGCAGGTTGCGGTGCAACCGGTGGAGCCGGAGCGGGTGCGGGATGGAGAGGAGGCGCGGGAGGTGCGCCGTGCGCCACGTCCCCCACGAGTGCAGACGGAACCAAGGAACGAGACGGCGCAGGTGCCGCGGCGCGAGCGGCGCCGATGAGCTCGGCAACGCGGTTGAGCCAGGCCTCCTGAGCCGCCGGCGTGGGGCGGTACTGCAGCAGCTCCTGCGCCATGAGGAGCGCAGTCGCCGGGCTGGGCACAGGGCGGCCCAGCGAGGAGGCAGCACGGTCCCGCGACGGGGGCAGGGAGGAGGCCTCCTCTTCGCCGAGGTCGTCCTCAGCGTGGTCGATGTCGTCGTCGTCCGGGTGCTCGACACGGGGCTCGGGGTCGACACGGCGCTCCGGAGCAGAGCCCCCACGCGGGCGGCCGCGCGGGCGGCCTGCGGGAGCGGTGGCGGCGCTAGCCGTCCGGCGAGCGAGACGTTCGGCACGAGAACCGGCCATGGCTGTGTCGAGGATGAAGACGCGCCTCAGCCCCCTACCTGGCACGCCAAATGTCGGAGATTGTCCCCAGGAACTAGGGGTGTCTCCAAGGTATCGTGTAAGGGGCTGAACACGGAGTCAAACAATCCACAACGTGCTCCGGCGACGGTGCTCGTCAGGCTCGCTGCGGACGGCACTGCAGAGATTGACACAAGGTCTTACCCAGGTTCAGGGCCCTCTTGTGGAGGTAAAACCCCTACGTCCTGCCTTCGTGTATTGCACTGCTTGGAGAGTTTACAGTACAAGGAGAGCTTGTCGAGCTCGAGGTGGCTAACAATGGTTGCTTGCTAGCCTTTAGATCTAGGGTTTTTGGGTAGGCTCCTAGACTCCAAAAACCGAACCCTTTGCTTGGGCGTGCTCCTCCTCCTTTTATAGGCGCCCTGGGCCTCTTCTGCCCAAACATTTGGGCGGGAAGGGCTACCACATGGCGACGAAGGAGGAGGCGTGGTGCACCGTAAAGGTGAGGTCTACCATAAAGGTAAAGCTCGTGGACGCGGTCCACGGCAGGGGAACGACGTCACCAAAGCTGAAAAGGGGCACCGACCAGCTGGACAGTGGGCTGGCGCTTGCCGAGGTGGGAGGTGACCCACGGTGACGTCGTCCTTGGAGCGTAGCTGCAGACTGTTCCCTTGTCACCAAAGAGGCAATACTCGTTGTCCGCTTTGCTTGGCTCCGCTTTGTTGACTGCTTTATACATGGAAACGGCAACTGCGGCGTTGTCGTCATCGCGCGTAGGCACGCACGTCACTCTGCACATGGCGCAGAGCCCATGTGCGCTCTGCCGCGGGGGCAGAGATGGCTTCACGAGGAAGGCGCTTCGCGAGGCGAAAAGCCTCGCCAAGCCCTTCAGCTTGGTCCTTAGCAGAATTGCGGGCGGCGTCGGAGACGCCTTGTCGAGGAGCGATCCCTCGCCAAGGGGAAGAACCCTTGGCGAGGAGAAAAACCCTTCGCGAGGGGAGAAATCCTCGCGAAGCTCGCCAGGCTTGGAGAGCCTGGCCCTTAGCGAAAATCATCCAACGAATCTTGTGGGCCCTGGCAGGCCGGCCCGTGATACCCTGGTTTCCACTGTGCCGACAAATTTTTTCTTAAATTGCATTTTTAAAACCCGGGTGCATATGCTCCCGGTGCCAAAACTCCACCCCGCAGCATCACACTATATACGAAATAAAAAGCAACGTGTATGCTGATGGGTGCATGTCTTCGTGAGCCCCTCTCGCATGGCTCTCCCTGGCAGCCTACATGGTTCTTAAAAAGTTCAAAGCCACTAGCCTCTGCCTTCATGTAACAATCAGAATCGCATGATGTTGATTTTATAACACTTTTGGACTATTAGGATATCAACCGATCGCTTCTTATTAACCGATTAATTAGTCACAGATATCCGATTAATTATTCACGATCACCGAATTAATTTATCATGGAGACCAAATTAATTAGTAACATAGCTAACACAATTTTTGCCTATTAGGATATCAACCACCCGCTTATTATTACTCGATTAATTAGTCAAAGATACCCGATTAATTAGTCACGGTCATCGGATATTAATTTGTCCGGGAGACCAGATTAATTCGTAACATTGCTAACACACTTTTGGGCTATTAGGATATCAACGCTCGGATACCCGATTAATTAGTCACGGTCACCAGATTAATTTGTCCGGGAGACCAGATTAATTAATAACATTGCTAACACACTTTTGGGCTATTAGGATATCAACACTCACTTCTGATTATCCGATTAATTTGTCACAGATACATGATTAATTAGTCACGACCACCGGATTAATTTTTCCGGGAGACCAGATTAATTAGTAACATTGCTAACACAATTTTGGACTATTAGGATATCAACGCTCGCTTCTTATTATCCGATTAATTTGTCACAGATACACGATTAATTAGTCACGGTCACCGTATTAATTTGCCGGGAGATCAGATTAATTAGAAACATTGCTAACACACTTTTGGGCTATTAGGATATCAACGCTCGCTTCTTATTACCCGATTAATTTGTCACAGATACATGATAAATTAGTCACGGTTACCGGATTAATTTGTCCGGGAGACCAGATAATTAGTAACATTGCTAACACAATTTTGGGCTATTAGGATATCAACACTCGCTTCTTATTACCCGATTAATTAGTTGTACAATTTGTAGGAAATTTAAAAAATAAACTTGTGTTTACCTATAAAAATATTTTGCATTTTTATTAAAAAGTTGAAACATGATTTCCCTAGTGTCTAATCCCTGTTTAGTAGAAGTGAAATTTAACTCATAAAAAGTCTTGCTTGAGAGTATGCAACATGCGAGAGGCAGATGTCCACTCATTTTCCTATAGTCTAATCTCTGCCTAGTTTGTTGCATGCATGCGTACTGTACCACCATGTCAGAGGGAGTCAATTCGAAATAGCCAAAGGTTAGAGCAACTCCATCCGTTGGCTCCCCATTGTATCCGGCGATGAGCTTTTGGCCCTTCCGTCGGCGCTCTCCGAGTCTTGAGGAGGCCTCGGTTCCGAGTCACCCCCAGTTTTCGCCCCCCAAGCCGTTTTTTTTAAACAACATGTTCCCGCTACAAATCGGCGATCGATTTCGGTGATCTAGCCACAAGTTTGGCGAATAGACACAATTCGGTGATCAAAAGCGGCCACAAATCGTCCGTCGAACGAACGATGCTCAAACAGCTGGCTCGTCATCATCCACTTCCACCACGACAGGGTTGGCCGATGGTGGTGCAGGGCTCGGCGACGATGCGTTGTGGCGGTACTCGGAGACGATTTCGTGGTAGAACTTTCCGTTGGCGGATTCGGCGTCGGGGTCGGAGTCGGCGTCGGCGCTGGTATCTCGTTCAGGATAAGGTCGCGGTGGCCCATGTACCATGTCTTGATCTTGTCGTCCATCGTCGACGGGTCGGCGCTCATGAGGAACGCCAGATCCGCGTTCCTTTTCTTGGCCGCGACGTTGTTCTTGAGGAGCTCGATCTTCACGTCCTGTTTCTGCAATAGTTGCGACCTGCCTCGCCTCGCACTTCTCCTCCCTATGGACGGTGTGAGTCTTGGCGTCGGTGATGCAATGCTCGATCGACGAGTGTAGCCTTTCTGTCGCCGGTGCACTCGCCTTCGCCACCTTTGCTTTCTTGTTTCCATCCGGGCGTCCATCCGCGGCTGTCGTTCCCGGCGCGTCGGGGTTGTAGGGTTCTTTCCCCTTATCGAGGTTCAGGCGAACCTCCGCCCACTTCTCGATCCTGGAGAAAACATGGAGGTACTTGAAGTCAGCGTCTTTACTGTCCTGCCGGTACATCTCGAACATCCGGACCATCTGCCGGCGTGCAACAAAGAAAAATATGTCAGCCGAAGACGAGCGAACAAGACATGGCGGCGGCCGAAACGGGGTTACCTAACGCTCGGCGTCGGCGCCGCTCTTCGGGCGAGCCATGAACTCCTCGACGATCCCATGCCATTTGCTGCAGGCCGCCTGGATGATCCCCCAATGGTTCGCCATCGCTTTCTCGCCGCGCTCCATGTAGACTGTCTTGAACTCGGGATCGCAAAGCTTGTGCTTGTCGAACGACCTCTTGACCCTCTTCCAATAGTTGTTTGAATCCTGATTCGCGCGGGTGATCGGGTCAATGCTCACCATCTTCCAGGCTTTGGCCAGGCACTCGTCTTCTTTGGAGGTCCACTTGAGGCGAGGTTCGGCTTTGGTCGTGGCGGCGGCCGCCTTTTTCTTCTTTTTCTTCCCCTTGGCTGCGACGACAGGCTGTTCTTCTTCCTCGTCGTCGTCGCCGTATACTTCCTCATCCCGCTCCCCGGCAAACCATCTTCAACCTCATCCTCTCCCCCCGGGTAGGATTCCGTCGCCGCTGAACCGGACGTGATGATGTCGTCCATGAAGGCCTGCGAGTCATCACCGGGCATTTGGCCGAACACGCTGTGGGTGACACCGCCGAACTCGTGCAGATTCACTGGAGGGGGGAACAGAGGGCCGTGGCGGTGTATGGCCGGCGAGCTTGCGCAGGCAGACGAGCCCCCGTAGGGAAGGCTTGTTCCGGTGCTAAATGCGGAAGGGCCACGCAGAAGAGGGTGGTGCGGGAAGGCGATGTTGGGGTTGAATCCGCCATGCGCATCGCGGTCTCCATTGTCGGACGAGCCCCTCCAACGGGGTGTGGCCGGCGACGCCGGCGAGAAGGCGGAGGGCGACGGCGACGCCACGCTGGCTTGGCTTCCTTGGGTTCCCCACGCGCCGGGCGGCAAATACAGCCTGTGCGGCGCAAACAGAGGCGACAATGCAGGGAAGCACGGTTTCCCTGCTCGGCCGCCGCCACCAGGTCCGACACCACCCGTCGTGTCTCCTTCGACTCCTCTGCCTCCTTGGCATTCTTCCTCTCGTCCCTTCCCTTGCGGTCGGCGGTGACCGTCTTCCTTCGCTCGACTTCCTCCAACCACTCGGCATTGCTCATGCCCACCGGCCATCCCCGTCGTCTTCGCCGCCGGTGGTTCTTCGCCGGTGGCTCGTGGGTTGTTGAATTTCTTCGACGCCATTGGAGGTGGTTCTGGTGCACGCGGCGAGAAATGGTGGGAGGTGCGGGATATGGAGAAGGAGGAAATGGAGGGTGCCGAAAATATTCGGCGGAATAATTGTTGTCTTGCCGACAAGGCTGGCCCGCGCGGCTTTTCCCTTATACCGGCGCCCCCAGGCCGAACCCAACGCGGTGGGTTCGGGCTGGGAACGCCGGATAACTTTTGGGCTAAATCCGGCGAAAAATAAGACCCTGGGGGGTGACTGGGAGGAAAATCGCCCGCCGGCGTCAAAAAAAGTGATTCTGGGGGCTCTCAGGGGGAGGGGGGCTGGAGTTTCTCGTAGCATACAGGGATCTAGATTCTAGCAGTATTCTAGTAACTATACAGTGGAGAGATTCCTGATTGCCGATACAAGCGGAACGGACACACTCCCAATGTAACTGGAGGACGGAAGCGAGCAATAGGTGGGAGCTGCTCGCATCGCATACACAGCTCGACGAGCGCTGACTTCCGAATCTCCACGCGCCGCACGGAGAGTTGGAAGGTGCGGCGCTTATAGATAGATTTATCCATAATACAATTGGTTCAATCACACATTAGGGAACAAATACTCGCGCATTATTGGTCTTCGTTTACACATGCATACTCACTGACATGGATTAGGAAAGATTACCGCAAACCGACTTGGGTGAAAGAAAATAACAAACAAACTGCCGAGAGTAGATTACTGCAAACTTGGCTAGTACAAGAAAATAACAAAATGCAGTCGCCCACTGACTGACTCAGGGGATGCCAATGATTGGGATGAAAGGGAAGACGTAGATGAGAGGGATTCCCAGGCCGTAGGGTGTGGGCTGCTGCGTCCAACGCACCGCGGAGACCTCGCCGGCGGGTTGGGCAGCCGCGGGTGCAGGGGCGTCGGGGTTGGCCTCTTATCGCCCATCGTTGCGAGGACTCCACAGCTCATGAAAACGGCGAGACGTGATCCCAGCTGCGCATACGAGTCAGGATCCCACCCCGGCAACGACGACGGGCGCGACCGTGAGCCTGTGCGGCGCGTAGAGCTGCTCTGTGCCCCCGAGGACCCTCGCCGTGTGGAAAGTTATGAAACCCTAATCTTTGTTGTTGTATTCTGGTGACCCTCATGGGTATATATAGGACTACAAGGAGGGGAGAGACTTGGAGTATAAGGTCATGACTCTCAATCCTAGTCTATCTCTAACTCGTATCATATACATATTCTAACATTCCCCCTCAGTCGTAGCGGGAGTGAAGCGAACGCTTGCGACTGGATTTGAAGTCTTGGCACTTTCGTCGTTTTCCTCTCCGTCATCATCAACTGCGTATCTGATGGTTCCTCTCCTCTCTTCCCTCCCATTGTCATAGCGGGAGCAGCGTGGACGCAAGTGACGATGCAGATGCTTTGACTGGAGTGGTTGCCGATGAGTACCTGTAGACGATGAAAGAACAAGCTATGCCCGAGATGTCGCCTAGAGGGGGGGGGGGAGGGATAGGCGATTAAAACCTTTTCTATTTAGGGGCTTGATAATTGCGGAATAAAACTAGGTGTTTAAATTAACAAGCCAACAACCTAAAATTCTAGGTTTACCTAAAGTGCACCAACAACTTATGCTAAACAAAGCAAGCAACAAGGTGATAGCTAGATATAAACTTCAAGCACGATGGCTATCACAATGTAAAGTGCATAAGTAAAAGCTCGGGTATAGAAATAACCGAGGCACGCGGAGACGAGGATTTATTCCCGAGTTCCTCCTTGTTAAGGGAGTACATCTCGTTGGAGGGGTGTAAGCTCGCCACAAAAGACCTACTCAAGATGCCACAAAGGCCTCACCCTATTCTCCGATGAACCGCACCCAAAGGTTTGGTTCAACTTCCACTATCGGAATCCTTCGGGGCGGATTCCGGAGCCCTTACAACTTTTGGGGCACACACCCACAACTCAATTGGGGGCTCCCAAAGCGCGCCGAAGCTCCACAAGCCGAAGTCTTCGCGGCACCACCGTCTAGGGTCCAATGACCCAAGAGTAACAAGCTCTCAACCTTCAATCCCACGAATCACCGTGGGGAGCACAACCCGATGCAACAAATGCAAAAGGGGAAGATCACACCAAGTGGTCAAATTCTTCTCCCCAAAATCCAACCAAAGCAACTAATGCTATGGAGTGATTTAGGAGGAAGAACGGAGCAGAAACACCAAGAACTCCAAAATCTAGATCTCACGAGTTCCCCTCACTTAGAGGAAATTTTGTTTGGTGGAAAGATGGATCTAGATCTCCTATCTTGTTTCCCTAAATTTGGGCAAGAATCATCGGAGGGATTAGAGGGAATCGAGCTCTCAAAATGTTGGCAATGGAGGAGAGAGAGCAAGGGATGAGATCTCCACAAAAAATGGGGAAGAAACCCCTTTTATAGGTGGCTCCAAAAAGGAGCCGTTGGGGAAGAAAAAGTGGGACAAAGAGGAACAAATGGCAGCCAGGCAACCCGGCCTCGGGCCGGCCTGCAGCCGGCCTGGCCGGGACAGAACGAAGCGAACAGAAAAACGAAACAGCAGATAAGCAGGCAGCCCGGCCTGGCAAGCCGGCCTTGGGCCGGCCGGGGAAGTTGCTGGGCCGGGCAGGTGGCCGAATGAGCCGTCCTGCCCCCGGCCTCGGGCCGGCCACGCGGGAGAAGCCTGGCCGGGACACCACCCGAACGGTCCGGCCTTGGGCCCGGCCAGGCCGGCTTCCTTTTTTTTTCGTTTTCAAATCTGATTTTGAATATTCTGTTTTAAAAAGTACCGAGAATAAAACCGCAAAATCTTTCGC
Source organism: Puccinellia tenuiflora (assembly GCA_012064385.1). Classification (NCBI taxonomy): domain Eukaryota; kingdom Viridiplantae; phylum Streptophyta; class Magnoliopsida; order Poales; family Poaceae; genus Puccinellia; species Puccinellia tenuiflora. The sequence continues at coordinate 354,082 of QRDG01000531.1, read as the reverse complement.
ATACGAACTCCGTTTTCGATAAACTTGGACTCGTTGGAATCGTCACAACGAGCACTAAAAGAATATGCAGAGAAACATCATAGTCCAAGAATATATTATAAAGATAAATGGGGAAAGGTAAAAGCTCCCATTTGCAAATCATAAATGCAATAACTTTCACCCACGAACTCCGTTTTCGATAATCTTGGACTCGTTGGAATCGTCACAATGAGAACAACAAGATTATTCAGAGAAACATCATAGTTCAAGAAAATATTATAAAACCAAATGGGGAAAGTTAAAAACTCTTTTTCGCAAACCGAAAATGCCGGAACTTTTGCAATTGACGTCCGAATGAAATAAAACCAATTTTGTTGGAAAGAGGACGACAAATGCTACCTTTGAAAATGACAAACAAGCAATGGAGATTTTGCAAAGAAATGGAAGAGAGAAATCTTCCGCTCGGATAAACCGGCAAAATCTCCAATACCGAAACCGCAATAGAAGACGCATATGAAAACCGTTTTCGGTGAACTTAGCTTTGTCATGACGAGCACGACAAGCACCAAGACCACACCATGATTCGAGACAAATAAGAACCAATAAAGATGATAGCATGGATGCAAAGGTTTGTGCTCTCTACGGCGATACGATCACGATATTCGGTCGAGAGCCCCTCTTGATAGTACGGTTACCTATCCTATAATCCGGTCTCTCACTAAACAACATGAGACCGGTAAAATAGAAACCCTATCAAGATCATACCTTTGCCTTGCGCAAAAATCCACTTGAGGTCGATGAAGTTCCACTTCATTGCGCTTCGCTCAGTGAAGATTCACTTGATGCTCCCCCATACACCAAGATGGGAGACGCTCTCTTCGGCACATCTTCACTTGGCCTTGAGTGATGATCAACCCGCACAAAGCCTTGATCAACACACACTTTTCTTCTTCCCTTAACCTTGACTCCAACAAATGGAAAACAAGCAAACAAATGGACAACCTACAAATATAGCTCAATGCAAATATTAGTCCATAGAGATTGTCATTAATTACCAAAATCATGCATGGGGGCAACTATGCACTTTCAATCTCCCCCATTTTGGTAATTGATGACAATCCCTTTTAAGAGGGTTTATATAATGAATAAAGCATCCTTGCAAGACAATCAAGCAAGGATGCAAAGCACATTAAAGGCAAATGCAACAAAAGCATAAAACCCAAATTCCCTTAAACCCTCTAAACTTCTCCCCCATTGGCATCGATTGCCGAAATGGGAAGAAAAATTTAGAGAGCCAATATAATATGAGTTCCTCTAACAAGGTGATAACAATCCCTTTTAAAGAAATAATTAGAGGAAATCAAACTATATTGAGGATCCAAAGATTGCAAAAAGATGAAATCATTTTAAACAACTCCACAAAGGAGAAAAGCAATCAAAAAGATCCAAAGTGAGAGTTCTAAATAAAAACGGAGAAGCTCCCCAATTTTCATGCACAATTGAGGAGTGCACAAAAATGGCATCCTCGCTCCCCCAAAATCATCTAGAACACGCAACAAGTGCAATAGTGCATAATGCAAAAGCAAATCATAGCACTTGCACCAAAGATGTGGTTGAGCCATAAGGAGATACCAATTTTCAAAAATCAACATAAGATATGCCCAACCGAGATAAAAGGATCTTTTAGAGAAATATGTTCACAAGCTTGGGGATACCAATTGGAAACTAAAACCAATTGAAAATGCCAAAATCTAGTGAGATCAATTAGCCAATAAAATTCAACATGCTCAACAAGGTAAGCATGGGGTAAAAGATCTTCAACAAATACATGAGTGTGTAAAGATACCAATAAACATAAGACAAGAACTCATGAGACAAATTTGGAGCCACCAAAGAATTATAGATGAAAAACAAGGTGGCTCAAAAGAATTAGGATACCAACTAAAAGGTGACCTCTCTCATATGTATAGGTTTCTAATTGGACAAACCATTTAAGATATACATCGGCAAAGAAACATATACATACGAAATGGTTAGGGAAAAGGAGAACAAAGGTATCCAAAAGGAAGTCACAAATATACAAACGAGATTGTTGCATAAAAACATAGCACATAGCTCAAATTTATCTCATTGTATATGAATGAACTTCAAATATATCAAATGCATCACACATATCACTAAGGGAACAAGAGATAGTGGAGATGCTTTGAGTTAGGCAACAAGTATCACAAAGAAATAATATCAATTGAAGAAAAGGTTTTTGCAAATTCATCACACATATCACAAAGATATATTAAGTGAAGGAAATAGGCCAAAACCACAACAATTGCATATAAAAGCTTTTCATGCCAAGAGGCAACCTACACAAGGTTGGATACTAAAAAGTATGCATGAGATAGATACTTGTTACCGAGATGACATTGGTGATGAAGATGATGAGAGTTGGTTTGACATCAAAGCTTGACTCCGACAATCACACGGTGAGAACACCTTCTTCATGAATGAGGCAAGCATCCAATGCAACTCCATTGTACCTAAAACACAATTAGAGTACAGAATGGTTCCCAAACTCATTGGGTCCCATAGTAGTTAGATCAACTACAATATATAGGACATACTCCACATAAATATGTGCATATAGATATGAAATTGAATTTCATGCACATCTTAGCCGATTTAGGATTTGGTGGAGTATCCCCTATATATTAGATCAAGAGAGATAAGCATGCTAAAATAATATAAATTAGTAACCGAGCATGCAAAGGCTTTCTAGAACCAAAAGAGATACAATTTGGACGAAAACACAAAGTGAACCAAAAAGGTTGTCCAAATTATATCAAAATCCAAATCAACACATGGTTGAGAAAAAATCAAATCAAGAAATGATTGATTCCAAAACACATCAACACGTGAAGTGTGATATCAAAAGGAATCAAATCAACACAACAAATGATCAATAAGACACCAATTGAAAATAAGATACCAATTAAAACAAAAAATATCAACTAGGAGAAAGGATACCAAGAAGAGGGTGATACTTGACCGAAATCAAGTAAAGTAAAATAAAGCAAAAAGGTATCAAGACTCCCACAATAAATATCAATTGGAACAAATACCTATGGAGGAGATATTAAATTCCAATTAATACCAATTGAAGGTACCAACACAAGATAAAGAATCAAATGCCAATTGAAAGGATCAAAAATTGATAGATAGGTTAGTGTTCTAAATAAAAGGAATGCTCCCCCAAGATTAATGCATTATCTTGGATATTTGCATTTGAATACAAAATGCACACACAAGGGATCATTACTCTCCACATTTTATCTATAACACTAGACACTACCGATTAAAAAAAATCCATTCAAAAGGCAAGGAAGGCAATAGATAAAGCAAATCAACGCAAGAGCCAATGTGAAGATGGTCTACAAAATCCACCACAATTACTAGTATCACTTGTCATGGACAAGGAATATATAGAGATATTTCTCGGTGGTATAAAGGAATGATGTACAAGACCAACTTCACCACAAACTAGCAAATGGCAAAAGATAGGAATTAAAACACCATTTTTGAAAGAGGGTTGTTGGTAGTTTCAATTATTCAAACCAACCGGCAAAGTCATGGTTAGAATAAAAGTAAACAAATGGGTTCTCACATAATATATGGAAATGCATATTAGAGAAAGACCACACCAAGCAAGCCAATGCAAACAAGAGCCAAAAGATAACCAAAAGAAAATTGGAACTTGTTCGAGCAAACATGCCACATAGGAGAAAGATAATTTGCAATATCAACTCTAAGTGGCAAACCTCAAATGTTCACATTTTTATGGGATTGTAATATGCACATAGCTTATTACTCCCCCATAATGTGATACTTCATTTTAATTTTAAACAAGAGGAAAATAAAAACAACTAGATGAAATTAATGGACATGTAGAATTTGAATTTCTCATGAATATGACATACCACATAGTAGCTAGATAATATTCAAATATCAATACTAGGTGGTGTCCTTCATGTACACAGATTTTTAGGTTTGTGAAGTGCACAACGCATTTCACTCCCCCAAAATGGGAGGGTACACTAATATCTCAAAAAGCCAAATTAAATCCACACAAGATCTAAAAAGCTCAACACAAAGTTAGACTTACATGATACACAACTAACATACACAACCTTGAGTAACAAGACTAGTAGGAAAGAAGCATATCACATACAAGCACATATTAGGAACAAAACTAACACATGCAAGGGAGCAAGCAACTTTCAATGAATATATGAGTTAAATACAAGTTACCGCAAGGAGGAAGCATTGGATATGAGATAGAGCAATATATTCCAATTGACTTGGCTTGAGAAATAAACCATGAAGATCCCTCAATTCTTCAAAAGTAGCCAAGTCACCAATGTCCTCCACAACACCTATTGATCAAGTTGAAGCTTGTTGGTCCCCAACCAAGTTGGGTCCTAAGAGGTTAGTCACAATAGGTTTGGGAACCCAAATGGTGCTTTTCTTGACACCACTTTGAGCTCCGACATATTTGGCAAACACATTGCCACTTCTATCCTTCCCAAGAGAATAAGCATCATCAACTATAATAGGGTTGGATACAGTACCGTTAGTGCATGAAGAAGCAAAATGACCTTTGCCACGGCAAAGGTAGCAACACCGACTCTTCTTCTTCTTCTTCCTAATAGGCTCCTCAACTTGGCGAGCATAGGCTTGAGTCTTCTTAGGAGGTGGCCGTTGTTCAACTCGTGGTTGAGCACGAGATTGAACAAGAGGCCGCTTCCCTAGTTGCTTCTCACTAAGAGTCTTCTTCTTCTTCATTGGGCAATCACGAACATGGTGCCCTTGTAGCTTGCACTTGAAGCAAATGATGTTGGCCGGATTCTTGATTTGAACTTGGCCCTTCTTCTTCTCAACCTTGGACTTGTTCTTGATGTTGGAGTTGAATCCAAGTCCACTCTTGTCATTGGGGGATTGTTGCACACTCAACATGGTGTCAAGTGCACGCTTCCCTTCATGACGCTTCTCCAAGTCATTCTTCAAAGAAGTGACTTGGGCCTTGAGGTCTTTTATTTCCTCTACATGGTTAGTGGCAACAAATGCACTAGAGGAAGTAGAAGGTTCATTGTTATGACAACAAGGCAAAGCGAGTAATTCATCACATGATGTACCAATATTTTTAGCAGATGCATTACTAGGACTAGCACATGGCATTTTAGCATTTTTAGTTGAAGTTGTGCTATTATCCACATGAGGCTCACTAGATGTTACCTTTGAAGTGATGGTCTCATGAGCTAACTTAAGACAAGCATAGGATGCTAGAAGATCATCATTAGAGCTAGATAGCTTTTTATGACTTTCTTCCAACTCCCTATACTTGCTAGTTAGCAAATCAAGTTGAGCCCTTAGCTCAACATTCTCCTTCAAACTAGATGCTTCACAAGAATTGGAGTTAGTAGCACAAGCATCATTAGCATTAGAAATGGAGGAAGACAACTTGTCAAGCTCATTATTTAATCTAGCATTTTCCATTTTAAACACTTTATATTTTGCATGAGGATGATCACGTTCTTTAATGATTTTAGCAATTATTTCATTATGAGACTCCTCGATAGATTCTAGTTTCTCCTCTAGAGAAGCACGAGTCTCTTGCTCTTCCACAAGAGCATCTTCTAACGATGCTTTCTCCATAGCATCATCTCTTTCTATCTTACCTTTTTCTTCAAGGCTTGCTTCCAAAGCCTCAATGGTTTCCCCACGCTCAATTAGGGTGCTCATGATTTGAAAGAAGTTAGCTTGGGCACTTTTATTGCTAGGAAGGGCTTTAAGAATCATTAGACCTTTATTTTGAAGAAAAACATTAACCTTTTCAATATCATCTTCTTCATCATTATTATCATCATCATTATCACCATTATTATTATCATTGCTAGAAGAAGATTTAGCCATAAGGCAATGAGTGATGGATGAAGAAGAATAAATAGCTTTAGAACTACTTAAGTTCACATGTTGTTCCACAATTAGTTGGGTTTCCTCTACATTAATATTCATGCAAGAGTTAGAGGGAACACAAGCATTTTTATCATTGGAACAAGATAAAGCAAGCATATCATAAAGAGATTTATCCAAGCAATTTTTGGATGATATGCAAGGACTATCAACACTAGCATGTAAATCATTTATAGTGCTATGTGTGTTTAGGTCCATAGATGAAGCATTGCAACAAGATAGAGATAAATGATCATCAACAATGAGCTCACTATCCAAATTGCAAACCCCATCACTACTCACCATCACATTAGTTTGTGGCTTACCACATTTTGGTGAAGTAGATGAAGACGAGAGCTCATCATGGCCGGAGGTGGAGGGAGAGCAATCATCCTCAATAGAGTTGGACAAACCATATTTATCTTGTAGCTTGGTCCAAAGCTCATGAACATCCCGGAGAGGCATGATTGACTCGAAAACTACAACACTCACAAATTTGCAAAACTCGTTAGATGCTAGAGCATCTAGATATAAGTTTTTCTCATCCTCTAAAGTCGTACTTGCGTAGTCCTTTGGAGGAGAAAAACCTATATCTAAGATACGCTCAATATTGGGGTCCAAGACCCGTAAGTGATTAAGCATATGAGTTTTCCAAACATTAAAAATTTGTGCCATTAAATCTAAACAAGGAATTGTGCACTAAATCCCTAGACGACATCTTTACTCTCTAGACGGTAAAGCCAAACAAGAGAGATGAGGCTCTGATACCAATTGAAAGAACAAGCTATGCCCGAGATGTCGCCTAGAGGGGGGGGGGGAATAGGGGATTAAAACTTTTTCTATTTAGGGGCTTGATAATTGCGGAATAAAACTAGGTGTTTAAATTAACAAGCCAACAACCTAAAATTCTAGGTTTACCTAAAGTGCACCAACAACTTATGCTAAACAAGGCAAGCAACAAGGTGATAGCTAGATATAAACTTCAAGCACGATGGCTATGATAATGTAAAGTGCATAAGTAAAAGCTCGGGTATAGAAATAACCGAGGCACGCGGAGACGAGGATTTATTCCCGAGTTCATCCTTGTTAAGGGAGTACTTCTCGTTGGAGGGGTGTGAGCTCACCACAAAAGGCCTACTCAAGATGCCACAAAGGCCTCACCCTATTCTCCGATAAACCGCACCCAAAGGTTTGGTTCACCTTCCACTATCGGAATCCTTCGGGGCGGATTCCGGAGCCCTTACAACTTTTGGGGCACACACCCACAACTCAATTGGGGGCTCCCAAAGCGTGCCGAAGCTCCACAAGCCGAAGTCTTCACGGCACCACCGTCTAGGGTCCAATGACCCAAGAGTAACAAGCTCTCAACCTTCAATCCCACGAATCACCGTGGGGAGCACAACCCGATGCAACAAATGCAAAAGGGGAAGATCACACCAAGTGGTCAAATTCTTCTCCCCAAAATCCAACCAAATCAACTAATGCTATGGAGTGATTTAGGAGGAAGAACGGAAGAGAAACACCAAGAACTCCAAAATCTAGATCCAACGAGTTCCCCTCACTTAGAGGAGATTTTGTTTGGTGGAAAGATGGATCTAGATCTCCTCTCTTGTTTCCCTAAATTTGGGCAAGAATCATCAGAGGGATTAGAGGGAATCGAGCTCTCAAAATGTTGGCAATGGAGGAGAGAGAGCAAGGGATGAGATCTCCACAAAAAATGGGGAAGAAACCCCTTTTATAGGTGGCTCCAAAAAGGAGCCGTTGGGGAAGAAAAAGTGGGACAAAGAGGAAAAAATGGCAGCCAGGCAACCCGGCCTCGGGCCGGCCTGCAGCCAGCCTGGCCGGGACAGAATGAAGCGAACAGAAAAATGAAACAACAGATAAGTAGGCAGCCCGGCCTGGCAGGCCGGCCTTGGGCCGACCGGGGAAGTTGCTGGGCCGGGCAGGTGGCCGAATGAGCCGGCCTGCCCCCGGCCTCGGGCCAGCCACGCGGGAGAAGCCTGGCCGGGACACCACCCGAACGGTCCGGCCTTGGGCCGGCCTCGGGCCCGGCCAGGCCGGCTTCCTTTTTTTTCGTTTTCAAATCTGATTTTGAATATTCTGTTTTAAAAAGTACCGAGAATAAAACCGCAAAATCTTTCACATACGAACTCCGTTTTCGATAAACTTGGACTCGTTGGAATCGTCACAACGAGCACTACAATAATATGCAGAGAAACATCATAGTCCAAGAATATATTATAAAGATAAATGGGGAAAGGTAAAAGCTCCCATTTGCAAATCGGAAATGCAATAACTTTCACCCACGAACTCCGTTTTCGATAATCTTGGACTCGTTAGAATCGTCACAATGAGCACAACAAGATTATTCATAGAAACATCATAGTTCAAGAGAATATTATAAAACCAAATGGGGAAAGTTAAAAACTCTTTTTCGCAAACCGAAAATGCCGGAACTTTTGCAATTGACGTCCGAATGAAATAAAATCAATTTTGTTGGAAAGAGGACGACAAATGCTACCTTTGAAAATGACAAACAAGCAATGGAGATTTTGCAAAGAAATGGAAGAGAGAAATCTTCCGCTCGGATAAACCGGCAAAATCTCCAATACCGAAACCGCAATAGAAGACGCATATGAAAACCGTTTTCGGTGAACTTAGCTTTGTCATGACGAGCACGACAAGCACCAAGACCACACCACGATTCGAGACAAATAAGAACCAATAAAGATGATAGCATGGATGCAAAGGTTTGTGCTCTCTACGGCGATACGATGACGATATTCGGTCGAGAGCCCCTCTTGATAGTACGGTTACCTATCCTATAATCCGGTCTCTCACTAAACAACATGAGACCGGTAAAATAGAAACCCTATCAAGATCATACCTTTGCCTTGCGCAAAAATCCACTTGAGGTCGATGAAGTTCCTCTTCATTGCGCTTCGCTCGGTGAAGATTCACTTGATGCTCCCCCATACACCAAGATGGGAGACGCTCTCTTCGGCACATCTTCATTTGGCCTTGAGTGATCATCAACCCGCACAAAGCCTTGATCAACACACACTTTTCTTCTTCCCTTAACCTTGACTCCAACAAATGGAGAACAAGCAAACAAATGGACAACCTACAAATATAGCTCAATGCAAATATTAGTCCATAGAGATTGTCATTAATTACCAAAATCATGCATGGGGGCAACCATGCACTTTCAGACATTGCCCTTGGTGTCGATGTAGTCGATCGTGATGTAGCCATGGTCGAGGTAGTCGTGGTCGATGTACTCGTCGTAGTCGTGGAAGCCGCAATGCCGGAGGCGCAAACATTGCTCGATTTTTATGACGGAGCCCAATCGTGGTTTTTTCTGGACGTTTTGCACCTTGTGGAGGTACCGTCGGGGGCGTCTTGCGGATGTCAGAGGACGCGGTCATAAGTGAGTCCACCAGTTTTTCCAAGAGTGGAGGAAACCCACTGGGCACACAATGGCTTTGCCAGGACCGTGCGCGCGGTTGTAGTGTGTTGTAGGGGCTTTCACAATTGTGATGTCGGTTTTGTTTTGTCGGTGCAGTCTTATCCGTTGGACGCGTGTCCATCCTTGTGGACGATGTAGAGGCAGCGGTGGTTTGTTGACGAGGATGTTGATGAAGACCACGGTGATGTAGACCTTGGCGATGTGTCGTGTCGGCGATGTTGCGGCAGGCGTGATGTAGTACGTCAGTTGGAGGCGTCCCTCACTGCGATGTTGGTGTAGATGCCTTGCCGTCAGAGAAGTCGATGAAGATCCACACCGTCCTGCGTGTGGATGATGTTGCTTCTTGTAGATGTGCTCGATGAAGATCTCGATGTAGTCGTACAGCTGGATGTCATCGTTCGGCTCGATGTAGATACCGGCTTGATGCGGTGCAGATTCGTATGGCTTGATGAAGAAGACTTGTTGGCGCATGGGATGTTGATCGAGGTTGATGGTGTCGGCTTGGAGTAGATCGCATATGTGCGTGTGTACCTAAGTCGATGAAGACCCTCCCGGTGTCCCATGCTGCGAGCCGGCTCGGTATGATCGTAGGCGTCAGGGAGTTGATGGCCTCCGTCGGCGTGCCTATGTAGCACGTGTGCATGCATGCACGTACCTGGAGATCAGGTACATATGCGTTGCTTTGGCTTGTGGATCATACAGCACATGGGCAGCCTGCGAGCGCTCTATTGCTGCTGGCTGAACAAGTAGATGGCATCTCCTGGAACCATCGCGCTGTGGAGTTGTCGATGTAGCCATACGTACTAATGAAGATCTGCTGGCGGGGCAGCAGTTCCTGAATCATTTGACTTTATGTAGCAGTAGCAATCATCTTTTACATCCATGTTGTTATTATATTGCAAAGTTCATGTTAGTTTTATCACTTCCATACTCGAGGACGAGCATGAGTTAAGCTTGGGGATGTTGATGCATGTAAAATGCATACATGAACTTTGCACTATAATACTTGTATTCCATTCATATTTGCATCATATAAGGGGTATATTACTGTTATTTAATGATTTTTGGTAATTAATAATGATTTCCCCTTTTTATGGAATTAATCCTGCGTAGGCAGAAAACTCCTATTTCTTTCCTTATTTATTTCAGGGCCTTAACGACGTCATAATGAGCTGCAAATTTACGGGGATCACTATTTTGGAAGGAGCAAGACCTCGGAGCGAAGGAAGCAAGCAAACGGAGGCCGGAGGGCCAAAAGAGGGTGCCCCACGCGGCCCCTGTACCTAGCCGCGTGGGCCCACCTCTTTTGGGCCTCGTGGCTCCGTTTGCGTCGATCCTTCTTCCCGAAGCTTCCTCGTGACCTAAAACCGACTATAAAAATAGTCCCCCGACGTTTTCCAGAGGGAGGCGGCGGAGAAACACAAAACTAGAAACAGAGAGGCAGAAGGCTGCCGCCGGAGAAGATCGGAGGAGGGAAACGCCGCCGGAATCCACCTCTGGAGGGCTCCACCCCCCTCCAGCGTGTTCATCATCAACATCTACAGCAAGATCATCTCCGTCTCCCCCAACGACATCTCCACCGTCTCCATGATGAAGGGGGAGTAGTCTCCCTCGGAGCTGAGGGCTCACGCCGGTAGCTATGTGGTTTATCTCTCTCTCTCCCATGGTGTGATCTTTATGTGATCATGAGCTTTGTAATCTAGTTGAATCCATAGATGTTACTCTTCATCATCTTATGAATTATGCTGCTCAAATGGTTATATTGATGTGATTTCCGGAGTCACCTTTGTCCCGTGGTGTGAAGTTGACAGTGTGTGCACCGTGTGTGGCTCTTGGGCTAAAGATTACATGAATACTTATCATGAGTTATTATTTGTGTTGGATGTCTCTATGATATTGTGGTGTTTGTTAGTACTATCTTTGGATGCGGATAGTGACAAGCATGAAGTGTCCCTAGATGTGGAATGCAACTTTAAGGTGTGCTTTTATAGCCCTACGCAATGGATTGGTGTTCGTTATCCAACCGGATTATAGTTCAGGGTAGCATAGTGAAGAGGAAATATCGATGTATTCAATTATATTATTATTGTTGAGAGTGACCACTAGTGAAAGTATGATCCCTAGGCCTTATTTCCAAACACCGTTTACACCTTTGTCTTGTCCTCTTACATTGAAGAGGATTGGGACACTTTTACATTTTTTTTGTTACATTAAACCTCCATCCATTAAGTCAACCATCTTGTTCCTTAAACTTGTTTAGTGCATAATCAACTAAAACTTGTGACACTTTAGTTGTAGGGAATAGATAACTTTTCCTTCTTGCTCCTGCGGATCGATACCCTAATTCCACATTGAGAGGTGCTACAGTGATCCCCTGCTCTCGGGGGTTATCAAGTACTTTTCTGGCGCCGTTGCCGGGGAGCGTAGCGCTTAAGTTTCTATTCTTGTGTGCACTAGACTTTAGATTTATTTTATCGTGTTTTATATCTTGCAATCATCTAAGCTTGGGGAGGTTCCTCTTTAACTTGTTTGGTTGTGAAGTTTTTATTAGCTTCAATTTCAGCTTTGCATTCACTTTATCCATATATCAAAAACCCCAAAAAATTAGAAAATGGAAAACAACAAAAAAATTAGAGAGCTTTATAAAATTTACCTTGAAATTGGTCATGATGCTTTTGAAGAGAAAATTAAAAAACCTATGGAACTTTATTTGCATAACAATCATGCTAGTAGCTATGTTATTAGTATGATTTCTTTGAATGCCATTGTTGCCAATGCTATGGAAAATTGCAAGCTTGGGGATGCCGGTTTTGATGAATGTGATCTTTTTAGTCCCCCAAGCTTGAAGAAAGAAATTTGCTTTGATGATACTATGTCTCCTATATATGATGATTATAATGATGAATGTGATCTTTTCAGCCCACCTACTATTGATCATAAAATTGCTTATGATTATGACATGATTCGAATTTATGATGATTACAATGATGACTATTATTGTGTTAATCCCACTATTACTAATGAGAAGAATTTTGCTTATGTGGAGAGTAATAATACTTTTATGATGATTAATGAAAAGAATGCTTTATGTGATAGTTACATTGTTGAATTTGCTTATGATGCTACTGAAAGTTTTTATGAGAGAAGGAGACATGACTTCATATATCTCAATAATACTAAGTCTTCTCTCTTTATACTGAAACTTTTTAAGTTCCACTTGTTTTATCCTCCTATGCTACTTGCTTTGTGTTTCAATGATTTATTTTCTTACAATATCCCAACGCATAGGAAGTGGGTGAGACTTAAATATGTTTCATATTTTTCCTTGATGCTCACCTTTGCGTTTCAATTCTTATTCCTGTGTGAGCATCATTAAAACTATCATGGCTGTCCAGAAAACAGATTCCTAAGCTTCACTGAGAAAAATGTTAAAAATCACAGAAAAGGAATTTTGACATGAAATTTTACTACAGAAATTTTCAGTTATTAATATGCATTCCATTAGTTCAAAATTTTCTGATTTGAGCAACGTAAGTGCCTCTGAAAATTCACTCTTTACGGGCTGTCCAGTTTTTGACAGTTTCTGTCTTTATTTTGCATTACTCTCATTACTTGTGTTTTGTGTAGTTCTATTGATGAAAGAGCAATACACAACCATAGTAACAGTAGTTAATGTTTAGAATCAACTCATGATATGTCTTTTCTGTACATATATGGATTTAATTTATGGAGACACTAACCCCTCTAATCAAGTTTTATGATGAGTTTTGTGTAAAGAAATTTTCAAGTGGAAGAGTTGAGGGTGATGAACAATGATCAAGAGGGACAAACACTTAAGCTTGGGGATGTTACCCCTAGGCTCACCCTACATGTTTCGAAGAAGTACAAGAGTTCAAGCTTGGGGATGTCAAGCCACCTCACTCCAACCATCTTGATACCAAGTAAGTAAGCCTAGCTATATGGCTATAAAGAAAGCGCTTTACGGGAGGCAACCCGGTTGTTTTTATTTTTGATTTTCTTTGTGTCCTATTGCTGTAACAAGAGACTTAGTTTTTAGTTTAGTTTCTGGAATAATTAATAAAGTGCCAAGTTTTACCTATTTTGGTTTGAAAAGGTTGCTATTTCTATTCGGAGATTTTATTCCTGCACGAAGTCTGTGCACGGTTAGATTTTTCATTTTTATTCTGTAACTCCGAATGCGCTGAGATTTTTACTGTAACTGAAGATTTTAACCCTATATATTAATGAAGTTTTTCAGAATTGTTCGACGAGTTTAAGTAGGACATAAAAATACGTTTTTCTGCTGCTGTTTTTCTGGACAGATTCTGTCCCATATTGTTTTATGCATAGTTTGAACTTTCGAGTTGAATCTTTTTGATCCAATTGAGTTTATGAGTAGGCATACAACACTATACAATTTATGAACATTCATATGTATTTTAGTCCATGGATTATATGCAGCAAGAAGCCTATTGGTTTATCTCTACTAATATCACCCCATAGAAAAGAAATGGGAGAAACAGTGTTTTGAAGTTTTTTCACAGGGATTGGAGGAGATGCACCATGAGTTATCCAAGAATGGTGAAAACCATAAGCTTGGGGATGTGGATAACATCCCCACTGAATCAACATACTCTCGGTTTGCACACGTCTAACTTCTGTTTTTCATTTGAAACACTTTATCGCATACACTTGGAGCGTCTTTTTGTTTGTTTTTGCTTTGATTTTTATTTTGTGAGACCACCACACTATCATTTACATATGAGAAAGCTACTGGAAATATGGGTTGAAATATCTTGCATGCTTTTATTGTATTGGGAAAAGGGATGTCTAAGCTGATTTTTAATGACACATATAGTTGCATGATTCATGAGCTTCTTTATGAGTAATAATTTGCAAATGTTTTATCATGAGCTATATTTTATTCATGTTTTGATGATGTATGTTATTTCACCTTGATTGACATGAATTATTTAGTTCTATGGACACTCATGCATGCATCTAGATGGTCATCTTTCTCCCTTTTGCTAGCCCAAAAGTTCCAACAAGTAAAAACTTGTTTCCAACACCTTCAACCAAAGTTTTCCAGTGAGTCCACCATATCTACCTATTAGCTTTATACTATTCCGAGTATGTTTATCATGTTATTTGTGTTATCTATACCTCTAAATGAAAATGATTATGTTATTTATTGTAATGGGAAAAGTTGGTTAAAAAGCTCTCGCGAACTTGATGCACACTTTACTTGCATTTAATAAACATGAACCATTGTGATTAATATTATGATGATAGTGGCTTGATAAATGTTTAAGGTTGGGAGTTAGCCCATATGTGCTGTCACATGCAAAGCTTTCAACATGTTCCATCATTTATTTAGTTGATATCATGTACTTTTGTTTATGGATGCCTATCATGGTGAAATAATGTGGAAATAGAGTAAGTTTAAATTAGTTTGTATAAATTGTTAGTGAGAAACCTGGGCCGCTAATCTAAGCCATGCATCATTCATGGTGGAAATTTACTTACGTGCTATTTTGAACTTTCTGTGATACACCCTACAATAAAAAGCTATATCAAGTGGTAAATAAAAAGGGTGTTGAGGTTGTTCATTATGTTTGTTTGTCTTGTTGTTTTGATGTGGGCTTGATCCATATCATGGGACAAGAGGTACCCCAGTTGAGGATCTTGATAATACCATTTTTACTTACAATGATAGATAACTTAAACTTGCTTTGTTTCCCAAGTTGAGTAATCATGGTGTAGGTACTTGTATTCAAGGGGCATGAGACATCTAACCTTTGCTTTATCAAGGCCACTACTCATATTTGCTTTCACATTAAACTTTAATCATTCAAGATGCTATGTTAGGGGAATGAGAGCTTGACACCAAGTATTACCATTGCAATCAATAACTTAAGTAGAATAGTTTGGAGGATAGATGAAACTTATGCATGTTTTACCTCTACTCATTTATACATCTTTTCCAAAGTGTCCACCTTTTACATTCAGATTTTCATCTTCACTCTATGACCAATATAGGATGTTCTTACTTATCATATTGCATACATGTGGTCCATATTACTATCTTTTATGTTACACTTTGTGAACTATCATTGAACATCCTTGCATTGAATACTTGATATCACTTTATAAACTGTTTGCATATTGCTACTTCTTTGAATAATGAATCATTTGACTTTATGTAGTAGTAGCAATCATCTTTTACATCCATGTTGTTATATATTGCAAAGTTCATGTTAGTTTTATCACTTCCATACTCGAGGATGAGCATGAGTTAAGCTTGGGGATGTTGATGCATGTAAAATGCATACATGAACTTTGCACTATAATACTTGTATTCCATTCATATTTGCATCATATAAGGGGTATATTACTGTTATTTAATGATTTTTGGTAATTAATAATGATTTCCCCTTTTTATGGAATTAATCCTGCGCAGGTAGAAAACCCCCATTTCTTTCCTTATTTATTTCAGGGCCTTAACGACGTCATAATGAGCTGCAAATTTACGGGGATCATTATTTTGGAAGGAGGAAGACCTCGGAGTGAAGGAAGCAAGCAAACGGAGGCCGGAGGGCCAAAAGAGGGTGCCCCATGCGGCCCCTGTACCTGGCCGTGTGGGCCCACCTCTTTTGGGCCTCGTGGCTCCGTTTGCGTCGATCCTTCTTCCCGAAGCTTCCTCGTGACCTAAAACCGACTATAAAAATAGTCCCCCGACGTTTTCCAGAGGGAGGCGGCGGAGAAACACAAAACCAGAAACAGAGAGGCAGAAGGCTGCCGGCGGAGAAGATCAGAGGGGGGGAAACGCCGCCAGAATCCACCTCCGGAGGGCTCCACCCCCCTACGGCGTGTTTATCATCAACATCTACATCAAGATCATCTCCATCTCCCCCAATGACATCTCCACCATCTCCATGATGAAGGGGGAGTAGTCTCCCTCAGGGCTGAGGGCTCACGCCGGTAGCTATGTGGTTTATCTCTCTCTCCCATGGTGTGATCTTTATGTGACCATGAGCTTTGTAATCTAGTTGAATCCATAGATGTTACTCTTCATCATCTTATGAATTATGCTGCTCAAATGTTTTTATTGATGTGATTTCCGGAGTCACCTTTGTCCCATGGTGTGAAGTTGACAGTGTGTGCACCGTGTGTGGCTCTTGGGCTAAAGATTACATGAATACTTATCATGAGTTATTATTTGTGTTGGATGTCTCTATGATATTGTGGTGTTTGTTAGTACTATCTTTGGATGCGGATAGTGACAAGCATGAAGTGTCCCTAGATGTGGAATGCAACTTTAAGGTGTGCTTTTATAGCCATACGTAATGGATTGGTGTTCGTTATCCAACCGGATTATAGTTTAGGGTAGCATAGTGAAGAGGAAATATCTATGTATTTAATTATATTATTATTGTTGAGAGTGACCACTAGTGAAAGTATGATCCCTAGGCCTTATTTCCAAACACCGTTTACACCTTTGTCTTGTCCTCTTGCATTGAAGAGGATTGGGACACTTTTACATTTTTGTTTTGTTACATTAAACCTCCATCCATTAAGTCAACCATCTTGTTCCTTAAACTTGTTTAGTGCATAATCAACTAAAACTTGTGACACTTTAGTTGTAGGGAATAGATAACTTTTCCTTCTTGCTCCTGCAGATCGATACCCTACTTCCACATTGAGAGGTGCTACAGTGATCCCCTGCTCTTGGGGGTTATCATGCGCCAGTGTCAACGAAGGCTACCACTGGCGAACAAGGCCATGGTGCGCCAGCGGTAACTTCTTACCACTGGCCGTAGAAGCGCTGGCGAAGCCCCTGTTCGCCAGCGGTAGGAAAATTCGGTTCGCTAGCAGTAGTCTTTCTCCTACTAGTGAGTGAACCGAAAATAATAGTGAACCAAAAATTCGGATAAACCGAAAATAAAAGTGAACCAAAAATTCAGGTGAACCGAAAATAATAGTGAACCAAAATTTCGGATGAACCGAAAATAATAGTGAACCAAAAATTCGGGTGAACCAAAAATACCGGAGAACCGAAAGTAATAATGATCCAAAAAGAAACAAAAATTTGGGTGAACCGAAAATAATAGTGAACCGAAATAGTGAACAAAAAATTCGGGTGAACCGAAAATAAATAGTGAACGAAAAATTCGGGTGAATCGAAAATAATTGTGAACCCAAAATTTCGGGGGAACCAAAAATAATAGTGAACCAAACATACCAGCGAACCGAAAGTAATAATAAACCAAAAATAAATAAAATTCGGATGAACCGAAAATAATAGTGAACCAAATTTTTTGATGAACTGAAAATAATTGTGAACCAAAATTTCGGGTGAACCAAAAATACCGATGAACTGCAAATAACAGTGAACCGAGAAGGAACCAAATTTCGGGTGAACCAAAAATAATAGTGAACCAAAATTCGGGTGAACCAAGAATAATAGTGAACCAAAATTCGGATGAACCAAAAATAATAGCGAACCAAATTTCGACTGAACCAAAAATACCGGTGAACTGAAAATAATAATGAACCGACAAGGAACCGAAATTCGGGAGAACCAAAAATTTAGGTACACCGAATTAGTAGTGAACCAAAAACACCGATGAACCCAAAATAATAATGAACCAAAAAAAACATAGACGTAGTGGATGCTCGAGGACAAAATATGATTTCACGAGGAAAACATAATTTTGGACTAAAAACGAAAAAAAATGAAATAAAAACTAAAAACTATACTTCATATAGAATCATATGAAGAAGAAACGGAAAAGTAAAAGCACCAAAAAAAAGTTAAATGGGAAAGAGAAAGAATACAAGAAATAAAACAAGAAAAGAGAAGAAAACGAAATAGAAAATTGTACAGTACAACAACGAAGGAAAGAAAGAACGGAAAGCTAAAACTAAAAAAATAGAACTACTGACGTAGAAGGAGAGAAGAAACAAACAACCGGCTGGCTCATACATGCCATCCGAGCGACGTACTCGTCGATGAACCATCCAGCAGCCTCCAGCTGAGCATCGCTACCGCAGAACTGGGCCGAGCCCAGAAACGCAAATTCTTCAGCAAAATGACGGTACGAAACGCCCGAGCGATACCGAGAAGTTTCCGAGGATGACTTGCATTGGAACCCTGGCATGGGCCTGGCCTCATTTACAGGGCCACCCAACTTTCCGGCCGCGCTGTGGATTCTGAGAAAGCTGTTGTGAACTGTGAGCTGTGAAAAATCTGCTGTGAGGTGAGAACTGTCGCAAAGTTGAAAGTTGTTTGGCTGCAACAATAGTGAAACTGTGGATTTTGTGTGAATCATTTGTAATACCCCTAAGATCCTAGGACGCCGTCGACCGGAATTTCTCGCTCCTCGCCGTACCTTGTCAGAACATCGCCATGTTGGTTAGAACCTTATCGGGGTTCGCTACACCTCGCCGGACCACCGTGCTGGAGCTCTGCCATGCGGAACTTCCACCACCGCCGGAACACCTCGTTGGAGATAGGCAAAGACACGCCATACCTGGCCAGAGCCGGACAGTCTCGAGCCTCCTTGGTTATCGTTGGACACTCGCCGGAGTTTGCCGGACCTCGCTAAAACCTTGCCGGAGATCGGCGAATAAACATTGAACCACGCCGCAGCCACGTCGGACCGCCCCTAGCCACCTTGGTTATCATCGGACACTCGCCGGAGTTGGCCGGACCTCGCTTAAATCTTGCCGGAGATCGGAGAATACATGTTGTACCTCGCGGGAGCCGCGTCGGACCGCCTCCAACCACCTTGGTTATCGTCAGACACTCGCCGGAATTGGGCGGACCTCACTGAAACCTCGCCAGAGATCAACGAATACATGCTGGAGCCGGCGCTGGACCGCCTCTGACCACCTTGATTATCCCCGGACCCTCGCCGAAATTGGTCGGACCTCGTGAAAGTGCATGATTGCTCCCATGCATGGTTTTGGTAATTAATGACAATCTCTATGGACTAATGTTTGCATTGAGCTATATTTATAGGTGTGTCCATTAGCTTGCTTGTTCTCCATTTGTTGGAGTCAAGGTTAAGGGAAGAAGAAAAGTGTGTGTTGATCAAGGCTTCGTGCGGGTTGATCAACTCTCAAGTCCAAGTGAAGATATGTCGATGAGATGCTTCTCCCATCTTTGTGTATGGCGGAGCAACATGTGAATCTTCACCGAAGCGCAATCGAGGAAGGTGGTGCGTCTTGAGGAGATGAAGATCGTTTTCATCGACCTCAAGTGGATTTATGCGCAAGGCAAAGGTATGATCTTGATAGGTTTTCTATTTTACCGGTCTCATATTGTTTAGTGAGAGACCGGATTATAGGATAGATAACCGTACTATCAAGAGGGGCTC
This sequence comes from Puccinellia tenuiflora, assembly GCA_012064385.1. Taxonomy (NCBI): domain Eukaryota; kingdom Viridiplantae; phylum Streptophyta; class Magnoliopsida; order Poales; family Poaceae; genus Puccinellia; species Puccinellia tenuiflora. Next base: position 334,249 of record QRDG01000531.1, on the reverse strand, counting down.
TCGACCGAATATCGTGATCGTATCACCGTAGAGAGCACAAACCTTTGCATCCATGCAATCATCTTTATTGGTTCTTATTTTGCTCTTATCGTGGTGTGGTCTTGGTGCTTGTCGTGCTTGTTATGACAAGGCTAAGTTCACCGAAAACGGTTTTCATATGCGTTCCCTATTGCGTTTTCGGTATTGGAGATTTTGCCGGTTCATCCGTGCGGAAGATTTCTCTCTTCCATTTCTTTGCAAAATCTCCATTGCTTGTTTGCCATTTTCAAAGGTTGCTTTTGTCGTCCTCTTTCCAACAAAATTGGTTTCACTTCATTCGGACTTCACTTGCAAAAGATTCGGCATTTCCGGTTTTCAAAATAGAGGTTTAACCTTTCCCCATTTGTTTTTATAATATTTTCTTGGACTATGATGTTTCTCTGAATAATCTTGTTGTGCTCGTTGTGACGATTCCAACGAGTCCAAGATTATCGAAAACGGAGTTCGTGGGTGAAAGTTATTGCATTTCCGATTTGCAAATGGGAGCTTTTACCTTTCCCCATTTATCTTTATATTATATTCTTGGACAATGATGTTTCTCTGCATATTCTTGTAGTGCTTGTTGTGACGATTCCAACGAGTCCAAGAATACCGAAAACGGAGTTCGTATGCGAAAGTTATTGCGTTTTGGGTTCGGTCGAATTTTCAAAACAGATTTTTAAAACTGGGAAAAACAAAAAAAAAAACAAAACAGACCGGCCGGCCCGGCCGGGGGCTTCGGGCGGCCTCCCGGCCCATGCGCTTGCTCGCCGACCGGCCCAGGCCGGGATGAGGCCGGCAGGCTCGGGAGGCTGCCCGGCCTACCGCGCTCTCGGCCGGCCTAGGCCGGGTTACAAGGTCGGCTCCCCTGTGTTTTTTTTCCTTGTCTGTTTGTTGTCAGGCCGGCCCAGGCCGGGTTTTGAGGACGGTTTCCCTGTGTTTGCTCTGGATCGATCACTGCTCTGTTTCCCGGCCGGCTTGGCCGGGCTGCCGGCCGGCCCCAGGCCGGGGACACGGGCTGGGCACTTTTTTGCCCCAACGGCTATTTTTTTGGGGCCACTATAAAAAGGGCTTCTTCCCCAAATTTCCTGCACAGCTCATTTTCTCTCTCTCCTCCATTGTTGCACACATTTGAGAGCTCGATTCCTCCTAATCCATCCGATGATTCTTGCCCAAGTTTAGGGAAATAAGAGAGGAGATCTAGATCCACTACTCCACCAATCAAAATCTCCTCTAAGTGAGGGGAACTCGTTGGATCTAGATTTTGGAGTTCTTGGTGTTTCTTCTCCGTTCTTCCTCCTAAATCCCTCCGTAGCATTAGTTGCTTTGGTTGGATTTTGGGGTGAAGGACTTGACCACTTGGCGTGATCTTCCCCTTTTGCATTTGTTGCATCGGGTTGTGCTCCCCACGGTGATTCGTGGGATTGAAGGTTGGGAGCTTGTTACTCTTGGGTCATTGGACCCTAGACAGTGGTGGTGCCGTGAAGACTTCGGCTTGTGAAGCTTTGGCACGTTTTGGGCGCCCCCAATTGAGTTGTGGGTGTGTGCCCCAAAAGTTGTAAGGGCTCCGGAATCCGCCCCGAAGGATTCCGATATTACCAAACCTTTGGGTGCGGTTCATCGGAGAATAGGGTGAGGCCTTTGTGGCATCTTGAGTAGGCCTTTTGTGGCGAGCTCACACCCCTCCAACGAGACGTACTCCCTTAACAAGGAGGAATTCGGGAATAAATCCTCGTCTCCGCGTGCCTCGGTTATTTCTATACCCGAGCCTTTTACTTATGCAATTTACATTGTGATAGCCATCGTGCTTGAAGTTTATATATCGCTAGCACCTTGTTGCTTGCCTTCTTTAGCATAGGTTGTTGGTGCACATTAGGTAAACCTAGTATATTAGGTTGTTGGCTTGTTAATTTAAACATATAGTTTTATTCCGCAATTATCAAGCCCCTAAATAGAAAAAGTTTTTATCGCCTATTCACCCCCCACTAGGCGACATCTCGGGATATCGTTTGTTCTTTCAATTGGTATTAGAGCCTCGTCTCTCTTGTTTAGCTTTACCGCCTAGAGAGTAAACATGTTGTTTAGAGGATTAGTGCACAATTCCATGTTTATATTCAATGTCACAAATTTTAATGTTTGGAAAACTCATATGCTTAGTCACTTACGGGTCTTGGACCCCGATATTGAGCGTATCTTAGATATAGGTTTTTCTCCTCCAAAGGACTACGAAAGTACGACTTTAGAGGATGAGAAAAACTTATATCTAGATGCTCTAGCCTCTAATGAGTTTTGCAAATTTGTGAGTGTTGTAGTTTTCGAGTCAATCATGCCTCTGCGGGATGCTCATGAGCTTTGGACCAAGCTTCAAAATAAATATGGAGTGTCCAACTCTATTGAGGATGATTGCTCTCCCTCCACCTCCGGCCGTGACGAGTTCTCGTCTTCATCTACTTCACCAAAATGTGGTAAGCCACAAACTAATTTTATGGTGAGTAGTGATAGGTTTTGCAATATTGATAGTGAGCTCTTCTTTGATGATCTTTTATCGCTATCTAGTTGTAATGCCTCATCTTTGGACTTGAACTCTTTTAGCACTATAAATGTCATACATGCTAGTGTTGATAGTCCTTGCATATCATCCAAAAATTGCTTAGATAAATCTAATGATGATATGCTTGCTTTATCTTGTTCCCATGATGAAAATGCTTGTGTTCCCTCTAACTCTTGCATGAATATTAAAGTAGAGGAAACCCAATTAATTGTGGAACAAGATTTGAACTTGAGTAGTTCAAAAATCAATTATTCTTCTTCATCCATCACTCATTGCCTTATGGCTAAATCTTCTTCTAGCAATGATAATAATAATGATGATAATGATGATGATAATAATGATGAAGAAGATGATATGGAAAAGGTTAATGCCCTTCTTCAAAATAAAGGTCTAATGATTCTTAAAGCCCTTCCTAGCAATAAAAGTGCCCAAGCTAACCTCTTTGAAATCATGAGCACTCTTATTGAGCGTGGGGAAACTATTGAGGCCTTGGAAGCAAGCCTTGAAGAAAAGGGTAAGATCGAAAGAGATGATGCTATGGAAAAAGCATCGTTAGAAGATGCTCTTGAGGAAGAGCAAGAGACTCGTGCTTCTCTTGAGGAGAAACTAGATTCTATCGAGGATTTTCATAATGAAATAATTGCTAAAATCAATAAAGAACGTGACCATGCCATTGCTAAATATAAGGTTATGAAAAATGAAAATGCTAAATTAAATGAAGAGCTTGCTAAGATTTCTTCTTCCATCCCTAATGTCAATGATGCTTGTGCTACTGACTCAATTTCTTGTGAAGCATCCACTTTGAAGGAGAATGTTGAGCTAAGGGCTCAACTTGAGTTGCTAACTAGCAAGTGTAGGGAGTTGGAAGAAAATCATAAAAGCTATCTAGCTCTAATGATGAACTTCTAGCATCCTATGTTTGTCTTAAGTTAGCTCATGAGGACATCACTACAAAGGTAACATCAAGTGAGCCTCATGTGGATATTAGCACAACTTTAATTAATAATGCTATATTGCCATGTGCTAGTCCTAGTAGTTCATCCACTAAGAATGTTGGTACATCATGTGATGAATTATTTGCTTTGCCTTGTTGCTCTAACAATGATGCACCTACCTCCTCTAGTACTTGTGTTGCCACTAACCGTGTAGAGAAGAGAGGCGAGCTCAAGGCCCAAGCCACTTCTTTGAAGAAAGGCTTGGAAAAGCATCATGAGGGGAAGAGGGCACTTGACAACATGTTGAGTGTCCAACAATCCCCAAATGACAAGAGTGGACTTGGATTCAACTCCAACGTCAAGAACAAGTCCAAGTTTGACAACACGAAAAAGGGCCAAGTTCAAATCAAGAATCCGGCCAATATCATTTGCTTCAAGTGCAAGCTAGAAGGGCACCATGTTCGTGATTGCCCAATGAAGAAGAAGAAGCCTATTAGTGAGAAGCAACTAGGGAAGCGGCCTCTTGTTCAATCTCGTGCTCAACCACGAGTTGAACAACGGCCAACTCCTAAGAAGACTCAAGTTATTGCTCCTCAAGTTGGGGAGCCCATTAAGAAGAAGAAGAGTCGGTGTTGCTATCTTTGCCGTGGCAAAGATCATTTCGCTTCTTCATGCACTAACGGTACCTCATCCTCTCCTATCATAGTTGATGATGTATATTCTCTTAGGAAGGATAGAGTTGGCAATGTGTTTGCCAACTATGTGGGAGCTCAAAGTGGTGTCAAGAAACGCACCATTTGGGTTCCCAAGCCTATTGTGACTAACCTCTTAGGAGCCAACTTGGTTGGGGACCAACAAGCTTCAACTTGATCAATAGGTTGATATGGAGGACATTGGTGACTTGGCTATTTTTTAAGAATTAAGGGATCTTCATGGTTTTATTTCTCAAGCCAAGTCAATTGGATTATCACATATCTATCTCATATCCAATGCTTCCTCCTTGCGGTAACTTGTATTTAATTCATATATACATTGAAAGTTGCTTGCTCCCTTGCATGTGTTAGTTTTGTTCCTAGCATGTGTTTGTATATGATATGCTCCTCTCCTACTTGTCTTGTTATCCAAGGTTGTGTATGATAGTTGTGTCTCATGTATGTGTAATTTGTGTGTTGAGCTTTATTGAATCTTGTGTGGATTTCATTTGGCTCGTTTGAGATATTAATGGACTATCCCATTTTGGGGGAGTGATGTGGTTTGTGCACTTCACAAACCTAAAAATGTGTGGACATGGGGCACACCACCTAGTATTGATATTTCAATATTATCTAGCTACTATGTGGTATGTCATATCCATGAGAAATTCAAATTCTACAATGTCCATTAATTTCTCTAGTTGGTCTTATGTGCCTCTTGTTTAAAAATAAATTAATTATCACATTATGGGGGAGTAGTAAGCTATGTGCATATTACAATCCCACAAAATGTGAACATTTGAGGTTTGCCACTTAGATTTGATATTATAAATTATCTTTCCTATGTGGCATGTTTGCTCGAACAATTCCAATTTCCTTTTGGTTATCTTTTGGCTCTTGTTTGGGTGTGTTTGCTTGGTGTGGTTTTTCTCTAATATGCATTCCTATATATTTTTGGAGAAACCATTTGTTTCATCTTATTTTAACCATGGCTTTGCCGGTTGGTTCGAATAGTTGAAACTACCAACAAACCTTTTTCAAAATTTGGCGTCTTTAATTCTTATCTTTTGCCATATGCTTATTTGTTGTGAAGTTGGTCATGATCATCATTCCTATATACCACCGAGAAATTTCTCCATATACTCCTTGTTCATGACAAGTGATTCTAGTAATTGTGGTGAATTTTGTAGATCATCTTCACATTGGCACTTGCTTTTAAATTACTCTATTTATTGCCCTCTTTGCCTCTTGCAAGGATCCTATCTTTCAATCGGTAGTGTTTAGTGTTTTAGATAAAATATGGAGAGTAATGATCCCTTGTGCATGCATTTTGTATTCAAATGCAAATATCTAAGATAATGCATTAATCTCGGGGGAGCATTCCTTTTTATTTAGAACACTATTCTATCTATCAATTTTTGATCCTCCCAATTGGCATTTGATTCTTTATCTTATTTTTGGTACCTTCAATTGGTATTAATTGGAATTTAATATCTCCACCATAGATATTTGTTCCAATTGATATTTATTGTGGGAGTCTTGATACCTTTTTGCCTTATTTCGCTTTACTTGATTTCGGTCAAGTATCATCCTCTTCTTGGTATCTTTTCTCCTAGTTGATATTTTTTGTTTTAATTGGTATCTTATTTTCAATTGGTGTCTTATCGATCATTTGTTGTGTTGATTTGATTCCTTTTGATATCACACTTCATGTGTTGATGTGTTTTGGAATCAATCATTTGTTGATTTGATTTTTCCTCAATCATGTGTTGATTTGGGTTTGATATATTTTGGACAACCTTTTTGTGTCACACTTTGGTGTGCTCTCTTCTTGGTTTACTTGGTGTTTTTGTCCAAAGTGTATCTCATTTGGTTCTCGTGAGTCTATGCATGCTTTTTTACTAGTATATATATAATTTATGTCATGCTAGTCCTTTTAGTTCCAATGTATAGGGGATACTCCACTGAATCCTAAATCGGCTAAGATGTGCATGAAATTCAATTTCATATCTATATGCACATATTTATGTGGAGTGTTTTCTATATATTGTAGTTGATCTAACTACTATCGGACCCAATGAGTTTGGGAACCATTTTGTACTCTAATTGTGTTTTAGGTACAATGGAGATGCATTGGATGCTTGTCTCATTCATAAGGAAGGTGTTCTCACCATGTGATTGTCGGAGTCAAGCTTTGATGATAATCAAAATTCTCATCTTCTTCATCACCAATGCCATCTCGGTAACAAGTATCTATCTCATGCATACTTTTTAGTATCCAACCTTGTGTAGGTTGCCTCTTGGCATGAAAAGCTTTTAGATGCAATTGTTGTGGTTTTGGCCTATTTCCTTCACTTAATATATCTTTGTGATATGTGTGATGAATTTGCAAAAACCTTTTCTTCAATTGATATTATTTCTTTGTGATACTTGTTGCCTAACTCAAAGCATCTCCACTATCTCTTGTTCCCTTAGTGATATGTGTGATGCATTTGATATATTTGAAGTTCATTTATATACAATGAGATAAATTTGAGCTATGTGCTATGCGTTTAAGCAACAATCTAATTTGTATATTTATGACTTCCTTTTGGATACCTTGTTCTTCTTTTTTCCAAACCATTTCGTATGTATATGTTTCTTTGCGGATGTATATCTTCAATGGTTTTTCCAATTAGAAACCTATACATATGAGAGAGGTCACCTTTTAGTTGGTATCCTAATTCTTTTGAGCCACCTTGTTTTTCATCTATAATTCTTTGGTGGTTCCAAATTTTTCTCGTGAGTGCTTGTCTTATGTTTATTGGTATCTTTACACACTCATGTATTTGTTGCATCTTTTGACTTCATGCTTACCATGGTGAGCATGTTGAATTTTATTGGCTAAATGTTCTCACTAGCTTTTGGCATTTTCAATTGGTTTTAGTTTCCAATTGGTATCCCTAAGCTTGTGAACATATTTCTCTAAAAGATCTTTTTATCTCGGTTGGGCCTATCTTATGATGATTTTTTGAAAATTGGTATCTTCTTATGGCTCAACCACATCTTTGGTGCAAGTGCTATGATTTGCTTTTGCATTATGCACTCTTGCATTTGTTGCGTGTTCTAGATAATTTTGGGGGAGCGAGGATGCCATTTTTGTGCACTTCTCAATTGTGCATGAAAATTGGGGAGCTTCTCCGTTTTTATTTAGAACTCTCGCTTTCGATCTTCGCGATTGCTTTTCTCCTTTGTGGAGATGTTTAAAATGATTTCATCCTTTTTGCAATCTTTTGATCCTCAATATAGTTTGATTTCCTCTATTTTTTTGTTAAAAGGGATTATCATCACCTTTATGGAGGAACTCATATTATATTGGCTCTCTAAATTTTTCTTCACATTTTGGCAATCGATGCCAATTGGGGAGAAGTTTTGAGGGTTTAAGGGAATTTGGTTTTATGCTTTTGTTGCATTTGCCATGCATGCACTTGCATCCTTGCTCATTTGTCTTGCAAGGATGCTCTATTCGTTATATAAACCCTCTTAAAAAGGGATTGTCATCAATTACCAAAATGGGGGAGATTGAAAGTGCATGGTTGCTCCCATGCATGGTTTTGGTAATTAATGACAATCTCTATGGACTAATGTTTGCATTGAGCTATATTTATAGGTGTGTCCATTAGCTTGCTTGTTCTCCATTTGTTGGAGTCAAGGTTAAGGGAAGAAGAAAAGTGTGTGTTGATCAAGGCTTCGTGCGGGTTGATCAACTCTCAAGTCCAAGTGAAGATATGTCGATGAGATGCTTCTCCCATCTTGGTGTATGGGGGAGCAACATGTGAATCTTCACCGAAGCGCAATCGAGGAAGGTGGTGCGTCTTGAGGAAATGAAGATCGTCTTCATCGACCTCAAGTGGATTTATGCGCAAGGCAAAGGTATGATCTTGATAGGGTTTCTATTTTACCGGTCTAATATTGTTTAGTGAGAGACCGGATTATAGGATAGATAACCGTACTATCAAGAGGGGCTCTCAACCGAATATCGTGATCGTATCACCGTAGAGAGCACAAACCTTTGCATCCATGCAATCATATTTATTGGTTCTTATTTGTCTCTTATCGTGGTGTGGTCTTGGTGCTTGTCGTGCTTGTCATGACAAGGCTAAGTTCACCGAAAACGGTTTTCATATGCGTTCCCTATTGCGTTTTCGGTATTGGAGATTTTGCCGGTTCATCCGTGCGGAAGATTTCTCTCTTCCATTTCTTTGCAAAATCTCCATTGCTTGTTTGCCATTTTCAAAGGTTGCTTTTGTCGTCCTCTTTCCAACAAAATTGGTTTCACTTCATTCGGACTTCATTTGCAAAAGATTCGGCATTTCCGGTTTTCGAAATAGAGTTTTAACCTTTCCCCTTTTGTTTTTATAATATTTTCTTGGACTATGATGTTTCTATGCATAATCTTGTTGTGCTCGTTGTGACGATTCGAACGAAAACGGAGTTCGTATGCGAAAGTTATTGCGTTTTCGGTTCGGTCGAATTTTCAAAACAGATTTTTAAAACTGGGAAAAAGAAAAAAAAACAAAATAGACCGGCCGGCCCGGCCGGGCGCGAGGCCGGCCCCAGGCCGGGGGCTTCGGGTGGCCTCCCGGCCCATGCGCTTGCTCGCCGACCGGCCCAGGCCGGGATGAGGCCGGCAGGCTCGGGAGGCTGCCCGACCCACCGCGCTCTCGGCCGGCCTAGGCCGGGTTACAAGGCCCGCTCCCCTGTGTTTTTTTCCTTGTCTGTTTGTTGTCAGGCCGGCCCAGGCCGGGTTTTGAGGCCGGTTTCCCTGTGTTTGCTCTGGATCGATCGCTGCTCTGTTTCCCGGCCGGCCTGGCCGGGCTGCCGGCCGGCCCCAGGCCGGGGACACGGGCTGGGCACTTTTTTGCCCCAACGGCTATTTTTTTGGGGCCACTATAAAAAGGGCTTCTTCCCCAAATTTCCGGCACAGCTCATTTTTCTCTCTCTCCTCTATTGTTGCACACATTTGAGAGCTCGATTCCTCCTAATCCCTCCGATGATTCTTGCCCAAATTTAGGGAAATAAGAGAGGTGATCTAGATCCACTACTCCACCAATCAAAATCTTCTCTAAGTGAGGGGAACTCGTTGGATCTAGATTTTGGAGTTCTTGGTGTTTCTCCTCCGTTCTTCCTCCTAAATCCCTCAGTAGCATTAGTTGCTTTGGTTGGATTTTGGGGTAAAGGACTTGACGACTTGGTGTGATCTTCCCCTTTTGCATTTGTTGCATCGGGTTGTGCTCCCCACGGTGATTTGTGGGATTGAAGGTTGGGAGCTTGTTACTCTTGGGTCATTGGACCCTAGACGGTGGTGGTGCTGTGAAGACTTCGGCTTGTGAAGCTTCGGCACGTTTTGGGAGCCCCCAATTGAGTTGTGGGTGTGTGCCCCAAAAGTTGTAAGGGCTCCGGAATCCACCCCGAAGGATTCCGATAGTGGAAGGTGAACCAAACCTTTGGGTGCGGTTCATCGGAGAATAGGGTGAGGCCTTTGTGGCATCTTGAGTAGGCCTTTTGTGGCGAGCTCACACCCCTACAACGAGACGTACTCCCTTAACAAGGAGGAACTCGGGAATAAATTCTCGTCTCCGCGTGCCTCGGTTATTTCTATACCCGAGCCTTTTACTTATGCAATTTACATTGTGATAGTCATCGTGCTTGAAGTTTATATCTCGCTATCACCTTGTTGCTTGCTTTGTTTAGCATAGGTTGTTGGTGCACATTAAGTAAACCTAGTATATTAGGTTGTTGGTTTGTTAATTTAAACACATAGTTTTATTCCGCAATTATCAAGCCGCTAAATAAAAAAGTTTTAATCGCCTATTCACCCCCTCTAGGCGACATCTCGGGACATCGTTTGTTCTTTCACCTCGCCAAACCTCGCCGAAGACAGTCTTGCAAGCTGGCTAGCTTGTACGTGCCTGGGTGCTAGCTGATCAATCTAGTCAAGCTAGTACTAGCGTGTAGTACGTGCAAGTTCAGCCGCTCATGTAGCTAATATACTTGAGATCGAACAAGGATAGCTTACAACATGCACGTGGACAGGAGCCGGCGGCCCAATTGGAGTTGGCGGCGGCGGCGCATAGGGCCGGGATGAACGGGCGGGCAAGGAAGAAGATGGGGGTGTGGGCAAGGTGTGGAGAAGATAACGGGGGATGCGGATCGGGGCGGCCGGCAGGGTGGGTGGCGCACCACCAGCGGACCGGCCAGAGGAGCTGACCGGCTGGAGCCCTTCGCCGGTCCCTCTGCCTATTTCTCTCTTCGATGTCAAGGAGGAAGATATCTTACTGCTCGCTGGAAAGATTAATTAAGCCAACGGGTACGACTTATGCGTGGCATGGTGGGTAATTTCCTGTTAAAGTTGGAATCCAACGCAGTGAAAGCAGGGAGGAGGTGCTTTGGAAAATACACTACCAGGAATCAGTGCGTTGGTACCACGTGGTATACGTGGTACGCAACCAAAAAATGACAAAAGGAATCAGTGCGTTGGTGGAATCTGCGGTGTAAATTATCCTTTTGTTGGCTTTTGACTTTTTATATAACAAATAGAAGCAGGTTACAGATGCTGAACCAAACGTACCCTCAATCCACCACCGGGAAGAGAAAGGCTTCATTGCCCCGAGCGAAACGTTTCGCAGCACCACAGCGAAACATATCGCCTACAGAAACAGATCGCTAGGGGTGGAGCTCCGGCCACACCACCGCCGGCCTCCAGCAGACCGTCGATGCTCCCCACCGCCGGCTTCCAGAGATCCTCGCCGGCGCCCAAGCTTCAGGTCATCTCTCCCATCAGGTCGCCCCTGCCTCCCCCATCCCGCGCCCAAGCTTCAGGTCGCCTCCCCCCCATCAGGTCGCCTCCTTCCAACAGCATCTCCTCGCCCCAGCGTCTCCCCCATCAGGTCGCCTCCCTCAAGCACATCTCGTCGCCCCAGTGCCTCGCCAGCCTAGCTCCTCGCCTTGCCCAGCACCAGAGCATCTCTCCTTGCCCACAAACAACAAATCTCTGCTTGCCCAACAGCAGATCAAGCCCAGGTCACGCCCCTGCTCCTCTCCCGTCGCCGGCAGCCGCAGATATGCCCTCCCAGGTCGCCGGCAGCAGCAGATCAAGCTTCAGGTGCCCAAAATCTTCTCCTCGCTCTAGCAGCAGATCTGCAAAAATGGCAGATCAGCCAATCGACCTGAACATGTCACCACCTGAAGAGGATTTTGATCTAGACCTCAAGTATAAGTAATTTAATTGAAATTACAAGCAATTTAACTGAAAGTATATGCAATAAATGGAGTAGAAAAATGTACACTGAAAATTCAGCCATTAAATTGCTAGAAAATGCTACCAAATGAATATAAACTTGTTCAAGCAATATAAATTAAAAAAAATGTTGAAGCATGAATACAAGCTTGCATTACTCCAGCAAGCTTGCTCTGAATTTGTTACAGAAAATCTGTTCAAGCAATATTTCGCCTGCGCTACAATTAGTGCAAGGAAGCAAGTGTACTCCTGGAGTTGACAGTAGTTGTATACTCACTGGAAGCTGACAGTACTCAAGGCTACTGCCACACTTTTTATTGCAAATTTCAAGAAAACAGTACCCCAGAGATGTTGCAAAAAATTGTGTCCTAACATGAAAATTTCAGCAGAGTTTCAGTAAAGTCTATTATGTTTCTTGTTGGTTTTCAGCCTCTTCCTTGTAGGTTTCAGCAGCCAGTGTTGAGAATAAGGAAAACACTCAATCAGAATTAAAGCTACTGCTACTCAAGGAGTATTGTTCAGTTAAACGTACTGCTACTCAAGGATACTCGAGCAGATGAGGAGCAACATGCTCCTGGTTCTAACAAACCTCTCCCAGTGTCCTAATTACTCCTGGTCCTAACAAACCTCAGGGATAAATGCAAACAAGGGTGCATACTCTTTCAGTACATACTCCAGTACTGAAATTTTACTGCAAGTTTGTCTTGCAATTGACAAATGAAAAAGGTGAGTATCTGTACTCATTTTACAAACTTTAAGCTACACAGATTCAGTAAGCAACAGTTCAACAAGCTGTAGGAGAAACAGAGGAGAATGAACCAACACCTCGTTGCGGCCGTAGATGGTGAGGCCGCTGCCCTTGGGTTCCAAGCAATGAAGGTGTAGGTGCCCTGCGTGGACCTCCTCGTCCTAGAAGGTGGAGGAGCCGTTGGTGCACGCCGCCTGCGCCATCCAGACCGCCGTCGGGCTCTTCCCTGCGAGCACGTCGTGCCAGTACACCTTGAAATTGGTCAGGCCATCGTCCGTCGCGGAGGCCGGCACTAGTACAGAGAAGGCTACCCGTGGCGTACCTAAAAGGCTTAGCAGCGGATTATTTTGTTATAAATATTACAAAATAAATTATTCTAAAAGCCACCGGATTATCTACCCATTCCACCTGTAAATATTACCACTACTTAGGCCCTGCGCCACAGATTGCCATGTCACGGGTAAATATTACGGCCCTGCGCCACGGATTGCCACGTCACGGGTAAAAATTACCCGTGGTGCAGGCAACATGGTACGCCACGGGTATATTTTGTTAGCAATGGCGCACCGGACCGGGTGCGCCACCACTAGTTAACCATGGCGCAGGAGGGATTGTGGGCCACGGCTAATCGAGTATACCCGTGGCGCACGGCCTAAGCGTGCGCCACGGCTACATTATCTGATGCGTCACGGCTATGATTTTCTGTATTTTTTATATACTACGTATTTATATAGGTGCTTATACAGGTATTTATACACGTATATTCTATAATACATTTTGCAAAACAATATAATTAGACAAGATACATATATCACATGCATTATAACTGAAATAGATATAAGTAGACAAGTTATATACATCACATGCATCTCGGAATCGAGTAGCAAGTTCGATAATCACATTACAAATATTACAAACTAAAGAAAGTTAATTTACAACACGAATTTCATCGATCGTTTGAACATAAGCTACACAACTAGACAACATAATAAAGAGAATTGTGAGTAGCTAGCTAGGCGACGGTCTTCGGGGCCGGGAAGGGGCGGACGCCGTCTTTCGTCGTGAACAACCGGATGTCGCCTTGTGCTTTTAAGCGCCCTTCCACCTCCGCATTATCGACTGTAGCGCCGTCGTAGTAGAACGTGCCTCCAACAGTGCAGACATCATGTACGATGATCCGCGCGAACGTCTCCTGGATGCGATAGAATTCTTGTCTGAGATCACGATCTTGGATCGTCGCCAAGTGTTCGGCCCAGCGTTGGAGTTGATCTGGCATCTTGAGTTTCTCTTCATCCCGTACGAAGGCACGGATCTGATGGATGGCGTAGTAAGCATCCCTCTTGCTGTTCCTTGGTTGCTTGACGCACGCGAACTGCGTTATGTGGTGGAATGCGGGCACGCCTCCTCTGCCCTTTCTATTCCTTTTGAAGGTGCCTCCCCTCATACTGAAGCCAACTAGAGCATTATCCAGAGCCCTCTTGACATTGGTGTAGTCATTCGGCTTGTCCTCCCTACCCGAAACCAAATATGTGGCTTGGGAATATTGCGGGGAGAGAACTTTCAAGACGCAGTACTTGTCTCTGGTGTAACAGCCCCAGCTTTGTAATGAAAAATACGAAGAATTGTTCCACTTTTTGCATTCTTGTTTTGCATCATAGCATCCATATGCAATTGCTATTTCTAACATTCACTTGGAAACAAATTGAAATGGGGAAGCAAACCTTCCACAACCATCCACCAAATGAATTTGCTCAACTTAGCAAACCAATAAACTGGAACTTCCAAATTGTTCATGAAGTTCCAAGTGTGCATGCTATATCCATTTGATGAAGCAATTCCTTATTAAGCAAGGAAATAAATTTGATAATTCAATATGGCTTAATTCAATTTCTATTTTTGAAACCAAGTTAAACATTCCAAAAATTCAAACTAAAATCATGGGGAGCTTAAATATTATTGTGAGGGCGTCCATGAATATTTTTATTATTTTGGGAATGTTTAAATACTCCAAATAAATGAATTTGGGAAAATATCAAAAATGCCCGTAATAAAACCCTATGAACAAAAATGGTGCTAAACATTTTATTTTAGGGCACAAATTTTTGTGGAGGTGCTAAGTGTCATGGGGAGCCTCTGTAAATTTTCCCAGAATTTTAAAAAATGTCTGAGGGCCTTATTTTTAATTGTCTACATCCTGCTGGAAATAAATAAAAAGAGAAATGTTTAAATTTCTGACGGCGGGCCCCCTTGCCAGTCTCTCTCCCTCTCCCCTTCGTCACTGTGGCGCGCGGCACTGGCGCCATGCCGCCATCTCAGCGCCGTGCCCGTGCCGCCGTGCCACTCCAGGGCCCCCTCTCGATGGTCAAGGATGCGTGCGAGGTCGCCACCTGCTCCCTCACTCGATCCCCTCCCTTTTCCTGCACCCGGAACCCTAACCCTAGCCGCTCTCCGCTGCTGCTTAGCCGCCGTCGTCCGCCGTCGTATCGCCGACGTCTCCGTCGACCTCGGGACGAGCTGACCGCACGGGAAGATCCGCCTCGTCAACCTCTAGCTTCTCCGCCGACGCCCACTTGCTGGGAGGACCGGATGCGAGCCAATCGTGTCTCCCCTTCCGACACCGTCCGCCGCTCGCCGTCGACGTCTTCGCCAAATCCCGGCCGCCCCCGACCTCCTCCGACCGCCCCGCGGCCAGCCACGCCTCCCTGGTGAGCCCGCGCATCTCGGGGACATCTTTCCCCCCTTCTCCTCCTCTGCATCATCGCCTCCGTGCGGGATGCCGCTGGCCGTTCGCCACGGCCGTGCGTTCGAGCACGCACGCGTCGCCACACTGTCTCCACGCACGTGCACTGATATGCCTCACCACCGCACCGTTGCTCACGTTGACCACGTCGCGGATCGCCGCCCAAACGGCGTCGTCGCCGGCCGTTTTCCTCCGTCGGGTGCCGTCGTCACCGTGCTCTGTTTGCCCGGCCTGGCCGCTGCTTGGGCCGGCCTGAGGCCGGAGGCCTCGGGCTGGTGCCCGGCCTGAGCGCCCGGCCTGGGCCGGACGCTTCGGCCACCCCCCCGGCCGTCTGCCCAGCCTGGGCCAGCCAAAGGCCGGGCCCTTCGGGTCACACCCCGGCCTGCAGCCCGGCCTGGCCGGCTTGAGGCCGGCCTGTCTGGCAAAACTGTTTTCCTTTTTGTTTTAAAACCAATTTGAATATTTAATAACTATATAAATATTGATCCAAAAATAGCAAATCAAATATCAAAATGTTTAGAAAAACAAACTCTACATGTTAGAGTCATTGAAATGATCTTTTGAGTTTATATTTTTGCTGTTTGTTAAGAATTCCTAAAATGGTATAAATAATACCTAATTCGGGAAAATCATAATTCGATAAATATTTAACCAAAAATTATGAATAAAATATCAATGTGATCAGCACTTCAATTGCTATCAAACCATGCTAAAATTACATCATGATCTCAAATATTAAATTGATGTTATTCTTCAATTGAGTAAAGGATTTAAAATTGGATAATTATTTAATTCACTATTTATTCATCGAAACTCGGAAAATTACAAATAAGGTTCCAAAATGATCAGAAGGACAAACCATATCCACTCATATCATGATCATGCATGTTGAGCCACTTCTCTAATAATTTAATAATTTATAAATAATGTAGTCATTAAGTTAAAATTGGTGTTGTTTCCAAATAATTGCACTAATTATTTGGTTCCCCATTTAATTTTGCTATTTAATTTATATGATGGTATCTCTGCATCAATTTGACATGTCATCATGTGATTGAGCATTGCACCTTGTGTTCGTGTGATTTATTTGTTCTTTTGTATTATTTTGGGTATCGATAGATTCCGGAGTTGAGGTCACCCGACTTATCCCGACGAGCCGTACCACACGCCCCGGCAGCAAGGCAAGAGATAACCTAACCTTCTTGGCATCTAGCATCCAAATGTTTTATAAACTTATTTTATCCACCATAATATTGCATGCGATTCCAATGACAAGTTTTGATCAATACTAGAGTATCCTATGAATGCATGTTTTTCCCCGAGCCAATCACATGTTTCCCCTCCTATAAACCTTAGGTATGATGTGTTGGCTGGATACAAAAATATATTGTTGTTATATGCGAGTTATGCTTAGCCATGCTTAGTCGTATATCTATTTATGTCTGTTGCTTAAAATTCCATATTGATGAATGATGATGGAATGTTCGGACATGGTGGTTGTTGTTGGTATTTAATTAATTTGCTTAATAGGCTTGGGTGAGTTGCTATCGGGGATGGTGTTTTGCCTCACTCTTGCCCCTAGGTGTGAGTTCTTGTCTCTAGAACCAAGATCGAGCGTGCTTCCAAAGGTGGGGACATATGGAATCCCCTTTGACCGAATAATTTGTGAGGGGCTTGTCAAGGGTCCTCTAGTTTGCTATTTCCATTTGCGCGGGAGTTGTGTGGGTGGAAAAGAAACGACGAGGACTGTGGTGTTTAGGATGTGGCCGCGGGGCAAGGCGTTGGAGGCGCTGAACCTGTCCTTCCGCACACTGATGGTACTTGAGTAAGCCTCATGCAATGTAAAGGTCTAACCGCGCCCACTCGCCGGCCTTCCCCGGAAGAGGGTCAATCAGGTGAGCCGGACGGTACCGATTGGTAAATTAGTACACCCCTGCAGGGTTAATCTTTTCGAAAGCCGTGTCCGCGGTTATGGACGACTTGGGAACGGATATACGAGACCATAGAGAATCTTAACCTAATTAAAATTTGGCAGCTAAAGGTTGCATTACAATGTGTGACAAAAGGTTCATTTTCTCGAGGGGGATTCGAGGGAGTGCCTTTGGGTGAGATGAGTGGTGTTGGCTACAAGTTGGTTCGATGAGAACCAAATGAAAAGTTACTCTCTTACCCCTTTTTGGAAACATTCTGAGTAGACGAATGCCATGGGTCTTTATGTCTTTTAAGAAGGAAAAACTAGCTTTATGCAAATTAGCTACATATACAGCTTTAGAGCCTCCGTCAGCATTGGGCCTATATCGCCCTACTAAACTTGCGAGTACGTCGTACTCAGTCTCTCTTTGCTGCCTTTATGAATTTGTTTCAGAGGAGGACGACACCGAGTAGCTAGGTGGGTTCTTCGTGGACGTCGACTAGTATTCTGGGGTTCCTAGGTGGCAGCTTGGGACCGTGGAACAAGCTGGCTGGGTTGGTTTATGTGTAGGCCTCTTAGGCCATATATTTGGATCTTGTTGTATTAGACAACACTACTTCGCTTCCGCCTGATGTACTGATGGGTCTGTGACCCCTTTTGTGTGTAATATTGTATCTTTCTCATATATGAGTTGCTATATGAATCTTTGTGTCGTAGAGTCTGTGATGTGCCAGTTGTTCCACAATTCTTGATCTCTCTACTATAGATGATAGCTATGTCTGAGCTTATGGCATGATCGAAGTGTTGCGTGCTGATGATCCATTTCGAGCACGCCTGCCAAAGGTTTTGGCCTGGGATTGGTAAACCCAGTAACCTTCGATTGTGTAGCATGACCGGTTGCACAAAGCTTCATTGTATAGTTCTGGGGTCGGGCGCTACATCTGGGCAAACAATTTAGACAGAATGTTAGAAAAAGAATGATAGAAATCTAATTAAGCATCTTAATTATGGCGTAGCGAATGACTACTTACTCGGGATAGTAAGGCAAGAGAATGTAATCCTTCCACTTATTCTCCAGCATGATTTCTTCGAGGTGTTTCGTCATAAATTGCCAGCCATCATGGGTTCTGAAGTTGGTCTCGATCGTGTAATAGGGGTCCTCTATCGCGCCACCTGTAACTGCCCCAATTTGGTAATGAAAAATACCTAAAATTTTTCCACTTCTGCTTTCTTGTTGCATCATGGCATGCATGTGAAACTTGCTACTTCTCACCATCAACATATGCAAACACATCTAAAATGGGGAGGCAAACTTCCCAAGCATCCAAACAAATACAATTGCTCAACTTGTCAACCAAATCATTCTTGGACTTCCAAATTGTTTAGGAAGTTCCAAGTTTGCATTTTATCACCAACTCCTCAATTTCCAAATATTGTCAAATAAGAAATGAATATGAGCTCTCAAATTGATTAATTCAATTTCTATTTTTGAAACCAAATTAAACATTCCAAAAATTCAAACTAAAATAATGGGGAGCTTCAATGTTATGGGTAGAGCCTCCATGAATATTTTCACTATTTCTGGAAATGTTTGAGTGCCCTAAATAATTGCCATTTGGAAATTATTAAAATTTGCCTTATTTAAACTCTGTGAACATTTGTGTTTCAAAACATTTTATTTGTCCACCCCAATTTTGTGGAGGTGCCAAATGTTATGGCGAGCCTCTGTGATTTTTCCCAGGTTTTACAAAAATGTTTAAATGCCCTTTTTAAATCCCTAAACCTGTCTCTGGACCTCTTTGCAATTGAAGTTTCTGGTGCCAGGGGGTTTTGCGAACGTTCTTTCCTTCCTCCTCCACAGTGGCGACCGGGGCACTGGCTCCATGCCGTGCCCGCCCATGCCGGCGTGCCCTCCTTGCACGCTTTCCCCCATGGCCGTGGTGGACGCCCCACTCGCTTCTCCACCTGCTCCCCTGTCCATTCCTCCTCTCGGCTTCCCCTCGTCTCGATCTCTTTCCCCACCGAGCTCCCGCCATAGCTGCTGTGCTTGCCGAGCTCAACGCCACGATTGGAGCTGTCCCGTGCAGATCGAAGCATACAGAAAGGTTCACCGCATCTTCCCCTTACTCCCCGCGCCAGGAATCGGCCCGGGAACGCCCAAATCAACGCCGGCGTCCCCTCTTCCTCCGCGTCGGCCCGGGTGCTGTTGAGCACGCGGCCGTCGTTTCCCGCCCCTCCGCGCCGTCGCCGACCAACCACGAGCAATCAGGGTGAGCCGCGCTCCATCTGGCCCTCTCCCGCGTCCCTCTTTTCCCTCCTCGCCGCCGTTGACCACTCCGGTCGCGCCGGCATCGCCGTCACCGCGCGCGCCCGGCCTGCAGCCCGGCCTGGTCGGCACAAGGCCGGCCTGCCAGGGAAAAATTGTTTTCCCTTTTTGAATTTGGAACAATTTTAAAATATTGATAACTATTTGAGTTGTGATCCAAATGCGACAAATTAAATATCTAATTGTTCAGAAAATTAAACTCTACAAGAGAATAATTGCATTTGTAGTTTGAATTTATATTCTTGCTATTTATGAGGGAATTCCTAAAATGGTATAAGTAGAACCTAATTTGGGAAATTCATAACTTATTAAATATTGATCCAAAAATTATGAATAAGATATCAATGTGATCAAAACTTCAAATGAAATCAAACCTTGCTAAATAAATTCAATTAATTATTTAATTCGCTATTTATTCATCGGTGCTCCGAAAATTACAAATGAGGTACCAAAATGATCCGAAGAACAAACCCTACCCTTTCATGTCATGATCATGCATATTTGAGCCACTTCTCTAAATATGTACTAAATTATAAGTAATGTGGTCACTAAGATAAATATGGGGTTGCTTCCAATAATTGCTCTAATTATTTGGATCTCCATTTAAAATTGCTTTAAATTTATATGATGGTATCCTTGCATCAATTTGACATGTCATCATGTGATTGAGCATTGCACCTTGAGTTCGTGTGATTTATTTGTTCTTTGCATTATTTTTGGGTATCGATAGATTCCGGAGTCGAGGTTAACGCTACCCCCCGACGAGCAGTACTACATGCCCCGACAGCAAGGCAAGAGATAACCTAACCTTCTTGGCATCTAGCATCCTATGATTTTATCAACTTATTTTATCCACCATAATATTGCATGCGATTCAAATGTCTCTTTTGATCAAGACCTAGAGATCCTATGAATGCATGTTACTCCCCTGAGCCATCACATGCTTCCCTTCCTATGAACCATAGGCATGATGTGTTGGCCGGATACAAATTATGATGGTTGGTATATGCTTAGCTATGCTTAGCCATGCTTAGTTAATTGCTAGTAATGTCCGTTGTTTAATTCCATAATTATTGATGTTGATGGAATGTTTCGGACATGGTTGATATGTGGGGTGCTGAATTAAAATGCTAAGAAGGCTTGGGTGAGATGCCATCGGAATGGTGTTTTGCCTCACTCTTGCCCCTAGGTGCGATTTCTTTACCTCTTGAACCAAGACTGAGCGTGCTTCCAAAGGTGGGGACATATGGAATCCCCTTTGACCGAATAAGTTGTGAGGGGNAGTGATCCATGCTAGTTTTGTGATATTGTCACATGTTTTTAATATCATATTACATCATTTTTATGCATTTTGTCGGACTAACCTATTGACAAGATGCCCAGTGCCAGTTCCTTGTTTTTGTGTTGTTTTTGTTGTAGAAAGTTACTTTGGAAATATTCTCGGAATTGGACGAAACGAAATTTACGGAGATTTTTATTGAAGAAATGAGGAAGGGAGCCAGAAGGGCGACTCCAGGGCCCACCTGTGGGGGGGATCCGCACACCTGATGGTCCTTGAGTAAGCCTCATGCAATGTAAAGGTCTAACCATGCCCACTCGCCGGCCTTCCCCGGAAGAGGGCCAAGTAGGTGAGCCGGACGGTACGATGGGTAAATTAGTACACCCCTGCAGGGTTTAATCTTTTCGAAAAGCTGTGTCCGCTGTTATTGACAACTTGGGAATAGACGATAAGACCATAGAGAACCTTAACCTAATTGATATGGCAGCTAAAGGTTACATAATCAACGTGTGATAAAGGTTCATTTCCTCGAGGGGGGATTCGTGGGAGTGCCTTTGGTGGAGATGAGTGGTTTGGCTACAAGTAGGTTCGATGAGAACCGAATATGAAAAGTTTACTCTCTTACCCCCTTTATGAAAAAATATTCTGAGTAGACGGTGCCAATGTCATTTATGTCTTCTTTATGAAAATTAGCTTTATGCAAAAATAGCTACATATATAGCTTTAGAGCCTCCGTCAATCATTGGGCCTATATCTCCCTACTAAACTGCGAGTACGTCGTACTCAGTCTCTCTTTGCTGCCTTGATATTTTATTCAGAGGAGGACGACACCGAGCAGCTAGGTGGGTTCTTCGTGGACGTCGACTAGTAGTCCGGGGTTCCCAGGTGGCAGCTTGGGACCGTGGAACAAGCTGGCTGGGATCTTTTTTTCTGTAGGCCTCTTAGGCCCTATATTGCATCTTGTTGTTAGACAACACTACCCGCTTCCGCTTGATGTATTGTTGGATCTGTGATCCTTTTGTGGTGTATTATTTGTACTTCTCTATATGAGTTGCTATATGCTTTTGTGTCGTAGAGTCTGCAATGTGCCAGTTGTTCCACAAGTCTCGGTCTCTTTACTATATGTGATAGCGATGTCTGAGCTTATGGCATGGTCGAGGTGTTGTGTGCCGATGATCCATTCCGAGCACACCTGCCAATGAGTTTGTCCTGGGATTGGTAAACCCAGTAACCCTCGATTGTGTAGCATGACCGGTTGCACAACGCTTCACTGTATAGTTCTGGGGTCGGGGAGCTACAAGTTGGTATCAGAGCAGGACTGCCTGTAGGAAACCCTTTCTATTGGTCGATGTCAAGTCTAGTTGAAAATTATTTTTAACCTAAAAATGAGTTGTGAAAACCTTCTTAGGATTCTTTTTACTCCTCATCCACGTGTTCTACTCTGATTCTTACCTCTATTTGTTTTTATGCTTGGTGTCGATGTTTAGGTTCTCGAGGTTTGTGTTCTTACCGTCCAGTTATGTCTCGAGTCCGTTATATCCGATTGCTATCGCCGCGATGACGTGATGTCATCCGTCGTTGCCTAAATCTATTCTGTGCTTTGCCATCTTCAATATCTATCTGGAAGCACTCTAATGATATCCTATCTATTGGAATTTGGTTACTAACTATGTCCTTGTTCCAAATCTTCAGAATGGCTCCTACCCGTCGTGGGGAACAAGGCAATCCTGATGCACCGCCGCCACCCTCAATAGCGGACGTTTTGATGGCCATCGAAGAAAACCGCTTGCGCAATGAGCATTTGCTCGAGCAGCTGGTGCAGCAAGGGGCCAGGAGGAAAACGACTGCACCACTCTTACCGAGTTCTTGCGGTCCCAACCTCCTACCTTCACCGAAGCTAAGGAGCCGCTTGATGTGGATGATTGGCTCCGGGCTCTAGAGCGCAAGTTTGCCGCTCTTCCCGTTCCGGTGGCGGAACAGGTCAACTTCGCCACCTATCAGCTAAATGGAGCCGCGGCTCCTGATGGGAGAGCCACGTGTCAATGTTTATCATGGGTCATGCCTTCACTTGGGCAGATTTCCGCACCGCTTTCCGTGTGGCGTACATCCCCAAGCCCATCATGGACCTCAAGAGGCGGGAGTTCCTGGACTTGACCCAGGGACGCATGGACGTCCAGACCTATGGACGGGAGTTCAACCACCTCTCCCGTACGCCCTCGGGACGTGACGAATGAAGAGGACAAGCAATACCTCTTCCCAAGGGGCTCGCACCTCGTCTCCGATACGAGCTCCTACCCTTCAAGTTCACCTCCTACCAGGAGCTACAACCAGGCTCTCACCATGGAGCAGGGTAGGAAGGAGCTGGAGGCTTCTAAGAGGCCAGCTTCCGTGGACCACCCAGAGCTCCTCTCCTATGAGGGCAAGAAGCGCAGGGTCTTCATGCCTTCAGCGTTGTGCCACGCGCTCCTTTCGCGCCGAAGCCCACCGGGTACTTGCCACCTCCACCTCGCCCAGCTACTTCGACCTTGGGTGCGGTGGAGGCGGCTTTTCAACTCGGCTGCCTGCACCACCGGGGGCGGCACTTGCTACAACTGTGGCCAGCTGGGTCACTTCTCCAAGGATTGTCCTGAGAAGGCACCCGCTCCCTCCACACCAGCAGCCAAGGCTACAAGAGTCAGCCGTGGACGACTGAACCACGTCTCGGCTGAGGAGGTAAGAGGACCCCGGAGTTCTTATGGGTACGCTTCGAATCAATTACCCCCAGCTTCAGTCTTGTTTGATTCTGGAGCATCGCATTCATTCATATCCATATCCTTTGCACACAACCATCAAATACCTTTGAGAACATGGACTCCCCTAGTGGTTAAAACACCAGGGTCTCGTTGGCAAACCAAGTGGGTTACTTCCGAGGTTCAGATTACCATAGGCTACTGGCCTTTCCGTTCCACTGATAGCACTGAAGTCAGATGGGCTAGATGTGATTCTGGGTATGGATTGGCTAGTCAAATATCAGGCCAACCTGGATTGTGCTGCCAAGTCTGTCACCGTGGTCCACCTAACCATCGGGCTGGTGAGTTATTGGTCACCTTCGTCCGCAATTCCATCTACTACTGCCACCCTCTCTCTCCGGAGATCAGTCTGAGTTTCCCGGAAAGGAACCACACCATCTGAAATGCATGAAGTAGATGTGGTGTGTGACTTCCCCGACGTCTTTCCCGAAGAATTGCCTGGCATGCCACCTAATCGACGTTTGGAGTTTGTCATCGAATTAGTTCCGGGAACCGC